>DWLI01003647.1:0-11601 GCA_018249915.1 Cecropterus dorantes dorantes
TTTCATCAAAATCGGTCAAGCCGTTTCGGAGGAGTATGGCAACGAAAACGGTGACACGAGAATTTTATATATTAGATTGATGCCATCAATATCATCACTGTCATCATAATCTCTATAATGCTCATCTTCATTATCATCGCTGCTATTATCAATTTCAATCTCATAAAGTAATTATAATAAATAATCGTTCTGACCGCTATTTTAGCTGCCGTCTTTAATACAGTACCATCGTTAGCATAACCATTGAACGTCTCATCATTATCGACTCCGCCATCATTTTTACCGTCGTCATTATCAAAATTATTCTAATCATTATTATCATAACAGTTCTGGTGGTAAATATCTTCATGATAATCACAATCAAACTCATCGACATTGCTATTGTAAGCATTATCATCTCTATAATAATCATTGTAGGTTTTACCACCATCATTAATTGTCTTTGTGACCTTTAGATGAACTTTTGATTACCTTTATTGAAACTTCCCATAGTATTTGTAATGACCGTATTTTCTTTTATTTTCAGCCCAAACTCACAATGGCACGATGCAGGAGAAATGTGGACAACTTCTTGGAAGCGTGTCGGAAAATTGGAGTAGAAGAGGTGAGTATTTTAATATGTTTCTCTAATTGTATTTATTGATTTCTCGAAAATATTTATTATAATTGTTTATTTTAAACAATTTAACATTATTTTTAATTTTATATTGAACCATGTTTTAGCTAATCTGTAAGGTTTTTTAATTAGAGTAGTTATTAATATTAATTTTCTTATCGCGTAAAAATCCCTTATAATTTTACCCCGTTGATAGTTTTGTTAATGTTGATGTAGATAGTTGTCAATGTCTGTGTTTCTAACGCTTAACGTTAAAGCTATTGAAATATTGACGAATATTTTCAACCGTGTCGGGATTTATAAAAAAGGCGGTGTAACGTTTTCCAAGTGATTCTAGTGGCTTCAAAGCTTAACCCAATGCCGCTATGTCCGTTTCGAGTGTTGCAGGGTCTTGTATATCCTTACGCGAACGAACAAACAGAGAAATGTTATAACAATGTGAAACTAAGAGACGGGTGGCGTGTGTTCCAGGAGGTCATCTGTTCGCCCGACGACATACTGGGGAACCATCCGGAGGGGGGCGAGGGGGGCGTGCTCCCTCTCGCTCGCACAGTGTCCGCACTGCTCACACACGCCACGCCGCGTTCGCCAAAGGATATACATACAAACCCGCAATACAATTATGACCTACCCGACTACCCGGAGTACTACCCGAACGAAGCGCCGGATGCGATCGAAGTCAACTACTACCAAAGACAAAGGATCAGGTACACTGAAGACAGGTACATCAGCAACTTCAATAACTTCGATCACAGTAACAATTACACTATAGACGAATCCGAGGAGTACGCACTTAATTACGAGAATAATAACGAAATTCCACACTATTCCCCGACGTACGGATCTAACGAAGGATTAAGGAATAGAGGACCGTATTACCAAACGAATCGGATACAGTTTGTCACGCCGTTTTACAAGGACGGCGTGCTGAAGAGCGATAATTTCGAAATTTACGACACGGACGAAGTAGATTTTCCTGTGGATATCGTTGATTCCGAAATAAACATCGGCAGGTACGATCGAGACAAGATGAATTTGGATATCCAGAATAATTTAAATAGCGAACCGACGCCAGTAGAAGAGACTGCAAAGGAGAGAGAGAACAGAATTTTTTTCACTTCTCTATGCCTGGGAACATTTTTCGTGTCCGCCATCTTGCTTATTATGTATCCTCTGTAATTTATGGTTGCTAAAGATCCGATTGTTCCGGGAATTGAATACTATATGATCTAATATAAATATAACTTTTCTTCTTGTCAGTAGAGTGTTAAGGTATGTTTAGATTACACATATTGTGGCTAGTGTTAGTTACTGTATAGAAATGACGGCTGTTGTTTGTGTGTATAATTCATCTAAGTAACTGTGATAATCACTTCTGAATATTAATTTGGCCGTATTGAATCTGGACCTATTCTGACTATTTTTAAAAGATAAAAAATGAGCTCCCGTATCTTTTTGACCGCAGAACTCGAAAACTAATTGTTCGATTGACGTAAAAGTTCCACAATAATTGCATTTCTATATCAGTATTTTTATAATTTATTTATCTCGATATTATAAATTGGCGTACTCACGAGAAAAGGACTGAAACTTCAATTTTCTTCCTTAAAAAGTAATATTAAACTAAGTAAAAACATTTTACTTTACACGAAAAAAAAAAACAAGGGTTGATCGGGTTCCAGTGGTAAAAAAAAGATTTTTGGAATTATTTTAATGATTTTTTATTATACACTAAACTACGTTTCGTATATAAATGTAATGAAATTTTGTTTAAACTATCATTTAATTGATATTCAGAATTGGTTCTCACATGTTACATCTATGTACTATAGGAATTCTAATATGCCTTATTACAGTCAAACTGTGATTGCTGGGAAATCAATTTTTGAGGCTAACGTTTGCAATTTACACGTAGGACCTTCGAGCGATGAGACTGATGAAAGGAATTTGAACGGTATTTAAAATTAAAGTTTGAAAATTGTTTATTCTACGTATTACGTGATAACATCTTTAATATTCTACTATTCTAAAATTAATGTACGATAAGAATGGAATTACAATTTTGACTTATAATGTTTTGATATTTTTTTTAAATTTTCGCTTGATTTATCGTGTTTGGATATGATAGTATACACTTGTTATGTATCTACAACTACAACTATACATATATAAAAACATGAAATCCCAGAAATTGGCACGTGGCTTTCTATTAGTATGTCAAACTAAAACACTACAATCCATGTTAAACAATCAAAAATAATTCCATTCTTATTGTATGTCAACAAAGTACATGATTATTCAACACAGTACAGATTTATCCCATAATTATTACTGCCATTCTCTTTCTTAGGATGAATTAGAAGTATTAGAACTATTCCAGACATTTTCATACACAAAGAGATATAAATTCCATTACAGTAGTGCTTATTTAGGCGTTCCAAAAAAAATATTGCACTAATTGTAAAAGTATTTGTAGCAAAATACATTACGATACAATTGAAATATTTGAAAAGCGATTGAAAAAAAACGATTAAAATTGTACTTATGTACATTGAAAAACACAATTATGTGTTCGATATGTACAAATATGAACATAAAATTAAATATATATAAAAAAAATAACATGTCCAATGTTCGTGGCCAGTTCTTTGCTTTACGTACCATATAATTTAAATAATGAAAATATAATTTGCATAATGAAAATGTTTTGAAAAAATGGTCGGTCTTTGTAATTCATTTGATAAAAAAACTTACAAATACTTCTGTCGCATAACAAGTCAAAACTTTACGGTTTGCATTTATGAATAAATTAAAAATAATCACAAGGCATTAAAATGCTGCATTTAAGACCAGCGTTCTACCAATGATACGAGGAATTTAGTCGAATTTACATTGATCATTTAATTATAAGATTAATTTTAAAAATCAATGTATTGAAGTCCTTTATGGTAAGTGTGATCACTGATGCTTGAAGATGTCATCTTTTTACTACCTTTATCTTCTTTATTCTACCGGGATATATCGGGATCAATGTAATGTAGTATGAAAAAAACACAATTAACTACATCTCCCGGTATGTATTAAATTTATTTTAAATGATTTAATCAGGATGTTTACTATCTGTTCATATAAAATGTAATAAAATGTAATGTTCATTGATCAATAAATATATTAAACTATCTCATATTAACCTAAAGATTCTAAATTAAATACATATCACGTGATTAATGTAAATTGGACTTAATTTGCAATGATTTAATAATCAAATCTTCATTCCGTTTGTTTGCACAAAGTTTTCATGTGATTGTTGGATGTTGTGATTAGTTTTGATCGGCTATGACGTGTGTTTTTTGTTTGATTGATTTTATTTCTTATTCCAGGGATCTCAGTGTTGTAGAGGTTTTTTTATTTACAATTATAGATTTACTTTGTGTTGTTCTAAATGTGTTTGTTTGTATTTTATGCTTATTTAAAAATAGGGTTGTCCTTAACCGGACTTTACTTAAGTTATTGAATTACTTTAAATTTAATGGTGTTTTTTTCACGAACGATGAAGATATGAACAGTATATTGTTTGTGTATAAAATAATGAACTCAATGACCAAGTTCCAATGTAATAATTATACTTAAAGCAGACGCACTATCCAGCGAAGAAATTTGTCTAATCCATAGAAATAGCCGTTAGACACGAGCTACTTTGTATGTTCTGACCAAAGTGTATTTTTTTGAATGATCGAGTATATATATTTTTTCAAGTAATCTTTCCACTGCCAATTTTTACCACAAAAACATTTCGTTCACTGATTGTCGAAGTGTTATCTGCTATTTAATGTTATAAATATGTATGGTAGCTTGAGGCTGCTTATTTATATATACGAGTATGTGTAAATAATGTAACACCAATTTGTAACTAATTGCACCAATTCGATTTCTTTTCCTTGTACAATATAAAAATTAGTTGGATTATTAAGATAAAAATCTAAAAGTATAAGATTTTAATGTCTTGAAGTGTCTTGTAAAAATCATTTCCATTGAGGTGCTAACGGATTATTTTAATTGTTTTGTGTTAATAATCTAACTATACATAGTATTTCAAAAGTTACGTGTTTTTCTTACAGGTAGGTAATATTTGGGAACTCAGTATCACCAGACAGATGTCAAGCAGAATTTGTATAGTTATATCATTTACCCATTACGATATCTAGACCACTAGTGGATTATACTATATTCTACATACGTATCATACATACAGCTTGTGGGAAAAGTTGCAGATTAGTTGGTTGGCACATTGCATTTAGCGACTATCGGTCACCCATCATTTCCCGACGACGACAAAATGTCTCTATTGTTTTGTATAAATTTAAGAAAGCACAAATTGTCAGTTACGATATTTTACTTACGCTGCTTCTGGGCCATAATACGACCTCAACTGATAAGGTCCCGCTAGAAACTCAGCAGGTTTGGGATTCAACGTTGTTTAATTATGTAGATTTTTTAATGTTGTTGACACGGAACTGTGAATTCACTATGCTATCTTACAAATTAAAACGAATTCTACTTGATGTCTGATCGGTTTTCAGATAACTACCGCATACACAAAAGTACAATCTAATCAACTATCTCGTGAGTCATTGGTGCATAAAATAGACAAGCAAAATGAAAATTAGTGTTACTTATACGAATTAGTCGTCTAGTATTAGTTGTTTAACGTGTCTTCATATTTCTTATCAAATAAGAAACGTATGCCTTAATCGAAACATCATATCGTTATTGTATTGATAATGCAAAAACTAAATATGTGATTGTATTAATAGGGCCGTTTATACAAATTGATGCATCTTCAAATATCGGCTGAATTGAATTTATTGAATGAAATTATAAGATGTTAATTTGCTATTGGGTTAAGCAATTAGATCGCTAGATGCCGCTTTTTACATAAATAATAGCACGTTTTTAAGTGGACAATATATAACGGGCCCTGTCCGTATTCGTAAATACGAGCGTTCGTTCGTACGTACGCACGCACGGATCTAACGTGCACACAAAAATATGTACGAAAAGTAACTATTTTCCATTTATAATCATTGATGTCCTGATGTAAGGGCCATTCCTAAAAAACCCGTATTAGTCCTTTAGAGACGAATTAAAATTTATCTTCGTATCTAATTTAATAAATCGTAATACAAATGCATCGTAAGGTATAAACGGTCACGCTAGTAGTGCGTAGTGATATTTAGACTCGAGGCTTTTCCACGTAACTATTGCATAAAAGATATATAAAAGACAATGATTTATTAAAAAAATAATATAATAAATAATAATTAGAATGTAATATATTGTGAACCCATTAACAAAGCCAAGTAAACAAGAGATGCCAATTATGTGTGAAAATGATAATGTGTTGTAAATTACTAAAGCTTTTTTGCATTTAAAAATTGATTGCTGAATTAAAATTTAACTTGGCAAAATGCCTTTAATAAAAATTAATTGTTTAAAATTACAAATTATCCAATATCTCATGGTAAAATTTGCATTTGAAAATATCTCTTCCCTTTTGTCAAGTTAAATTGTTAATCTTTGATTATTTTATATTTAATAAGCATTCCAAAGATCTAATATATTATAAAGACAGTAGTTTCTGTACTATTTTAAAATGCACCGTAATTATACGCATAACATTTATTTCTATACTAAAGCTTATTACTAATATCATGTTTTAATAATAAATATATTATTCTTAATAGTATACTAACTATACATTTTATTCCTTATTTAAATTTGAAGTAACAATTTATTTAACAATATTTATTCTTTGAATACATCATAACATCACTTATTTTTTTGAAGAATCGTTGCCATTTCGTACCACATGAAGAAATCCGCCGTATGTGGCATTAAAGTATAGATTTTGGGACACAAACAAATAAATAAAACAGTAATATACATTAATTACGAATAAAATAAATGTAACAGATTATATTATTAAATATGTCATATATTGTAATAAACATTTGGTTACATATACACAGCGAGGGTTCCATGTCTATGTTCTGTTAATAACATTCGTCATAAAACCAAATTCACTTGATGCCATTCCGAATAAGTTACGTATACATTTTTCCCAAATAAACTCACTGACGTAAAACATTATGAGTTAACTTTAACAGTTCATTGTAATTTTGACGACCCGCGTGGCGGAGCGGTCACCATACCAGTCTGACGCATAGTGGGTTCCGGGTTCGACTCCCGGCCAGACAGACATTTGAATGATAAATTTAGATTTTTGTCCTGGGTCTGAGTGTTTGTATATTCGTCTTTGTGTGTCCATGGTACCCGCGACACAAGAGAAAATCCTAGTGCGGGGCTGTGAGTGTAGAAAGCGTGCGAGAAAGCGCGTTTCGATTACTAAACAAAAAAATTCGCTTTTACGTCGAAAGTGAGACAAATCGGTTAAGTCCTCCATTAGAACAGCATAAAGCACTCTAACCTGTCCAATTCATCAAAAATTAACAAAGCGAGTCTCAAGTACGTTTTGCTGACGCTACGTGACTGTAAATAGTATTGTAGTTGTATTTGCTACCGGTACATGTTACAGAATGTAGCGATCAGCGATTTTTAAACGTAGTTCGAGAATATTTCTTGTAACTTATTTTCAAACGGATTTTGTATGTAATTTTATTCGATGAAGAAGTTGAAAGAAAATGGCGGCATTGCTATTATCTTGGTCTTTGTTTTTAATGTTTGAGGAATAAACTTACACTGAAGAAGTTAATTTATGTTAAAAAAATGTAAATATCCTGTACTGTTATTGTAAAACATTAAATTTTAAATAAGAAATACGATAAATATGTTGTATATATCAAGCGAGTTTGATATAAGATATCTTTTACTATTTTGATTATCGTTAATCACAAACCGGCAAAACTAATTTACTCCAATCAATATTTAATTAATTACCGAACACGTACAAATGCGACATGGTTGGCCTCGTTCCGTAAAATAATAAAACTGTTAACCACAAACCGATACCGATCGGTATCGCTAACGGTTTCGGTATCGATACAAGAGTATCGCATATTGTCATCAAATTGACCGCGTATTAGCAGCGACCGCTTTATAACAAGTATTACTGTGTCAACCACAAACCATAGGAATATTGGAACTATACGAGTACGACTATATTTTAATGAAATTGGAGCAGTTACGAGTTTGCGGTTCACCTGATCCTAAGTCAGTTTGTCACTCGTTTTTGTCACTAACGTACAAGATGTTGACTAAACCTCTTCCTAAGGTATTTCCTTTACGTCTTGATTTTTCTACAATAGCGAACGTGCATACAGTCCACGTGATAATAAGTGGCCACTGCCTCCCATAAACATCTGTCATCATACCCAGATATGGTCTGAGTGTTGCTTAAGATTGTCCTCAGGTTTTTACCACTGATTTTGGAAGGCCTTGGATAAGCATCGATGTCTCCTTTGTCACACCTTTCGGACCAAAACACAGTAGCGTTTAATTCTGCCTTCATTAATATACATTACCCCTGAGTAACTGAAATATCTCATGTAAATGTTTACCTGACAATCAATGTCATCATTAAAATATCTATCTGACCGGAGAACAATGTCTGCGTGTCAGGTTGGTATGGTTACCGTGGCGAAATTAGCAATGTTTTGGTTTTTGAAAGTAATGTTACTTGGGAGTAAGTTCATGAAATCAGGTCTCACAGGGAAACTGGCAGTTCTCTATGGTAGCTATCAATTAGATGGATTTGTGTATGGCTACTAATGCAAGGGAGTATTCACAATACCAGTAGCAAAGTTGTAACAAATTTAACGCGAATAATGACGTCATAACGCCCATTGTACTAATTTACTTATGAATCGTAATTAGGAGCATTGTGCTGTGCTACTAACGGCTTGTTAAATTTAATGAATCGCGACAGACTTGCTAATGAAGCGGTGTCTAACAAGAGACGCATATTTTACAGTGGGATGTTTGCTTATCTCTGAAAATAAGTGGTTCACAGCAGGACAGCGATTCTTAAACAGTCAATTGCGACACGTCATCGGGACATATTAATAAAAAGAAACGTCCCTGTTTTTTATAAGATTGATATAGCAAACGAAAACGCAGTAAGATGTAAATATTAATTTAAATTACATATCTATGTAAATTTACATTAAATTACTTTAGACACACGAGTCAATAAATATAATATCATCTTATTCTTTTTATATCAATTAATAACAATATATTACCCCAAAAATGATTTTATTGAGTAAAAACATTTTTCTGATAGCCAGTGATGAACATGTTTTTTGAATTTTGTCAACTGTAATCATTTAAATCATGAGGGAGTCTGTTATAAATCTTGATGATAATATTGAAGTAATGATCTGACAGTGAGCGGTCACTGCCGCTCATGGACATCTATGAACAAAGCGTTGCTACTGGCAAGAACTAAGATGATCGCCTCATATGATAGTGATCTTTCTCCCGAAACACAAGAATTGGCTTACGTTAGGTGCTACAGTGAATCCTCCTCGGTCGAACTGTACTCGTTCCATTACCTTGAACATTGTCTGTGTATACAATCAACCATATTGGTAAATGAACAAGAGGTATTCCTTATGTAATATCGCGAACGCTTTCCTTCAAGGTCGCCCTAATATAATTTTAAAACATTATTGGTATAATATGTGCAAACGGTACAAGTTTCCTTACATACTTTTGAATATAATGTAATATTCAAATGCTTTTTTATTTTCACTGGATCACATAAAGATAACGTGAAAATACGCTACTGCGTAATAAAGTTTAGGAAACACTGGTTTGGAATATTTATAATGAGTGAAAGTCGCAAATGATGTGACATAATTAAAATTAATAGTTTGTATTTAACTAATGAGTTGATATATCGTATAGTATCAATTTTATATTAATGTAGCTAATTGTTAATTTATTATTTGAGTATAATTTATATTCTATAAAACTGTATTTTACGATAAAATGATTTGATTTATTTTCGCCACACCTACTTCTCATAAATAAAGCTCATAATAAGTGTTGAAATGAAAAGTGGGGAAAAGCAAAAATAACAACGTTCGTTGTAGGCTGTAGCAACGTATCTATTATCAACCTCATGTCTCAAATTTTGCCGAGTTTAGATGTACATCGGTGGCGGTGTAAGCAGCAAGTAAGCAGAGTAGGAAGTGATAATCACACAAGGTATATGTTTATTTCTTTCTTGTTTTGCATGAAAAATGATGATGATTATTGTGATTTCAAACGAAACCAAAACTTTATAACGAATCAAAAATGTGTTACGAACACAGTTGTCGGCGCCAGGTGACGCTGTAGCTTTTCTGAATCACGCTTATGATTTTTCTTCGAAGCTTACATAAGAGCTCAAGTTTGGTATATGCTAAATAATAATTATTAAGTTTAACTTTAGCCGTGTGTAAACTGTATATATTTTTTTCTTATTTTTACTCAAAATAATCAATACATCACGTATTTGATACAATAGGTACTTAGGTCTTAGGTACTCGAGCTTTTATCTCTACGACGACAAGGGAACTGGATACGTAAGGACACAGGGAATCCTAGTCTACGGCTATGAATGATGAATTACTATTATTTATTTATATTTTCCGTAGCAACGTAGATACTATAAGATTAATCGGAATAAAATTACAATATGATGCATAGTTTATTCCCACGGGTCCGTTCGCTTTGGTCACGTTTACCACGGTGTAGGTACCCCATGTATTAATCCAGGCTATAATCTATCTGTGCGTCAAATATCAGCCAAACCCAGCCAGTATTTTCTGCGTGAATGAGTAACAAACACACATATCCTCACAGACTTACGCATTTTATAATATTAGTGAGATTTAATCCTACCAAATATATAGCATTCGATAGCCTTATATCTGGCATAAGGTACACAAGGTACAACTCTGCATATGAGGTGTTATTTAAATTCATATCATTTGAGTCACGTATGAATAAATGAGTTTTGATGGCAACTTTCCCACGAGTCGCGTAACGCGCTTAATACAGCTGAAGAGTTGCGACACTCGGGCCTGTATAGAGCTGATAACGCATGGACATGCCATGAAATAATAATAAAATGTATTATTTTGCTATAAAATTTTGTTTGTAATTTCAAAAAGTAAATCTTTTTTATATTTACGTAAGTTCAACGCGTACAGAATTTCTCTATGCTGCATTTTATACTTTTCTTTGTTGCTTTATGGCAAAAAAAAAAACTATTTAAAAGAAGTTTTTCAAGGTTAAATCTCCTTGAAAAACTTCTTTTGAATAGTTTTTTTTTACTTTTCTTAATAAATCTCACGTTAAAATGCGCTCGAGGTTCAAATATTCATTAGTTAACCATAAGTTACTTTTAGATAGTGAAATAAAAAACTCTAATTGAAAAGTTTAAGTGCCCCCATAGGCCTCTACAAATTGAATTAATTTAATTTATCTATAATGTGATTGAAATCATCATGAACAAATATTACGCGTGCCATTTCTATTTATCTATTGGCTATTTCTCAACAAGTTCCCCCTGTCCCTTACACTCTAATTGCTGCATCCTCATTTCAATCCCTCACTCATTATATCCCACTTTATTCTAAAGGGACACGGTCGCAAACGAAGCTTGAAGTTTCTCTATCCTTATGGATATTTTCTTATCTTCTTTAGTAATAAAATCTTTTGAGAGGTCTCCGGAGGGACCATTCTGCCTAATAACAGCAGTATTGAGCGCTGCTGTGTTCTGGTCTGAAGGATGTGGTAAGCGAGACATACTTACCCGAGACGTTCCAACTTAGTTCTCAGGGGCAGCAACGCATCCGTGACTAATCTCAGGTAAGACGCTAATCTGGGGTTAATTAATTTATAAGGTGGTAGAACCAGTGTAGTTCGACCGGGGAAGTACCACCGCCACACCTATTTCTAGCGTGAAGCATTTC
>DWLI01003648.1:0-11599 GCA_018249915.1 Cecropterus dorantes dorantes
CCTATTTCTGCCTAATAACAGCAGTGTTATGTGCTGTTGTGTTCTGGTCTGAAGGGTGTGGTAAGGGAGACATACTTCACCGAAGCATTCCATCTTAGTCAGGGGTACCAACGCATCTGTGGCTAACTTGGGTGAGACTTTGATCTTACCTAGGGTTGATTACAGCCTAGGACAATTGAGGCAAATTGTCTAGAATTTACGCAATCTTTGAGCAGTACAAAGACAGTAACAAAAAAGTCGTTTACTTTTCATTCTGAAAAAATATATAAAAATACATTCATAAAGCAACCTCGCGTAGTATTGTTAAAAATACCATATCGTTAGCAATTGCAGAGCCGCTTAAGTTATATAACTAAGCTATTTTTCTAGCGAGAAAACGCAAGTCAATATCGCTTGAATAGACACACGTGTCACACAAACGTCTTTTAGTGAAAAGAAGAATGGATTTTAACCGCTAATATTTTGAACATGTGAACTGGAAGGTTGATCTTTCCACACAAAAGGCTTATGATTGATGCATAGCGTTCGGTAAATGGTGCTTTAATGTCTCGAGTCATTCCTCAAAGCGGAACACGCATCACAAAACACAAGACGTGATCGTTTTCAGTTTTATTTAAAAACTGTCATGTAACCGATATTTAGTTATCGGTATAAAAACTAACTGAAGTACATCGCTATGAGACATTAAAATAGTCACCATATTTAAATAATGCAAAATATCTAAATGAAAAATAGCCTATAAGTTGACCAGAAATATAAATATATATAGGCTACATCCGTGCAAAATTTCACGTAAAACAGCTCAGTAGTTGTAGCGTGATTGAGTAACTAAAAGAGACACAGACACACACCATCTCATTTTTATATGTTACATAGGTAAGATAATATACCGATATCAGAAGAAATATTTGTAACCGTTATTAGGCTAGTTAGTTGCAAATTTATTTTGTCACAAATATTTAATTCCATTCAAATGTCTTCCTTTTCATCAAATTCGTAGTAAATATTAAAAATAGTTATTCTTTTGTTATTTTAGTTTCGTTCATATATGTTCTTTCGTTCACTGATATAGTATACAGTTATTTCATTTGATTTATAATGACAACTTGTAGCTTATCGATGTGATGTTTAAATGAAAACGGTTTTTTTAGATATGCTATGGTATATCTGAACACGTCTTCGAAGACCGTTTGTGGAGTGAACAATACCGTATGTAGCGCCTCGGTTGGAGCTCTAAGCTTTACGGACGAAGGAAATCTATTGACGACTGCAACCGTGGATAATCCTTTTAGAGCCTTTATTGAAGCAAATTTATTATTATTTGCTACGAACAAACTTCAAATGGGTGATTTTGTGGTTTATAGATTATATATTATTGTTAGACAGTCGGTTCTCCATTTTGTTTTTAAATAGTAATAAATAATAAAAGTAGTAAATATCTAAATAAAAAGTAGTACAAAATAAAGGTAGTAGAACTCTTTGTGCTTCGACTTCGAAAGCACCATTGTCACACCTATTTCTGCCTAATAGGAGCAATATAAGGCGCTCTAATGTTTTGGTCTGAAGGGTGTGGTAAGGGACACATACCTATCCGAGGCGTTCCAACTCGGATCTCAGGAGTAACAACGCATCTGTTGTCCACCTCAGGTAAGGCCGATCTTACCTGGAGTTGATGAGAAATGTCCATGGGGGGGATTAGCATTAGGTGAGCTACGTGCTCTTGACACTTTAATATTGAAAAAAATACAAAGTAGGTCTTATCTATTAGATACATGCTACATGTATGATTGCATGTTACGTGATATCTTAGGTTACTGGTACATTATATCTGTAACTAGGTGTACTACGCGGTTTCACTCGCTTCTAAATAAGAAAAAAAATAAACATTGCGTGATCTGACTTTGTTGAAATTCCTAAATAAATGAACTAATCAACACAAAAATACATTTTCAATTCGAACCATTACTTCCTGAGATTAGCCGTTAACCAAACAAACTCTACTACTTCATAATATTAGTACAGAAGTACAGATTTGATCATTTAGTAATCGTGACTTAGAAGAATTTATTGTATCAGCCCAGTACAGCATACATTTGGTTTCATAACACAAGTATAAGTAAACTACGAGTAACAGTTACTAGATATTATTTTAAGGTAAGAAAAACTTTAAACAAAGATATAGTTACGTTACTTCGGTTATGGAATAACTTTCGCAACAATTAGGCAACAAATGTGTCGGCAAATGAGAAAATCCTGATTATTCTTTGAACTTTGAATACGCAAAGTTAAATAGACATTTCAGGCACAGACCCTTTTTAACTTTTCCAGCTTTCTTTTTTCTTTGCAAGTGAAGAAGCAAATTAACATTTCTCTTGACCCGCCAGGTTTTTAAACGCAGGAAAAAGACGGGTCAGGGCATCATACATTTTCACAAGCTGACATTACCAGGAAAAGAATTTTGCGTTATTAAAAATTAAAGTAGCTTTCATATAACACAATTACTTCCAAATACGGCTACTTTCTCCCGAAAGTATTTTTGTGTCTCGAGTCCCGTTGTCGAGAAAAATCTTCAATAAATAATATTTTCACACCTACACACTCGTATTTCGAAAGGTTAGATTGCCTTTAGCTTGTTTTTGTTTGGTTTAAATTTAGGTAATGATACTCATAATACCGAAGGAACTCGTTGTAAGATATATATTTTTTATTTCTTACTTAATTAAGTATTAAATGAAAATATAGCCCACTTGATGATAAGCGGTCATCACCGCCCATAAAGACCTGTCACATGTGCGTTGCTATTCCTGAAGATTAAGATAGAACGCCTCATATGAATAAGTCTCTCTAGCCATACCTGCAAATCAGAAAACTTTAGTAATATTTTTATTAGGCATAAATAGGTACAGCAGTATCAATTATATATTGTCCAAGCATATTTCTGCGGTTCCGCCCGCTAGGATTAGCTTTATCACATTAATGTATTTCAAGTGTTAATCCAGCTCATACACTATCTGTGTGCCAAATTTCAACAAAGTCAGATCAGTAGTTTTAGCGTCAAAGAGTAACAAACACATAGGTATACATCCAAATTACGAACTTTTGCCTTTATAATAATAGTGAGGTAAGAATTACGCTTTCATTTTAACTTTCAACTGTGACCTATTAATTATATGTTCTGAATATAATAATAATATAATAGTAATATTTATATGTATCGAATTAATCCGTCCAAATATTCTTTGATCTCCCATAAAAAGATTTTTGCCATGGTCATTGCGTTGGGCGTGTTAATCCGATAATGCGTTAGATGATTATCATTGCGGTAAAACTTTGTTGCTTATCAATAAATAAATTAACTGTGCATCAGCTTATGTTATATAAAATCACCAATATAATTGATTTTTGTATGATTCACCATGCCGATACTTTATGCCGCCTAAAATTAAAGACTTTTTGAAATCAAACCGAATCCAGTTTTCATTTCCATGAAGCGATAACCTAAATCTGTCCTGATTGCTATATTATACAAGCTATGCCCGTGATATAGTCGATGCAATTCAGATGAACTATTAGCGGGCTGTCACGTGCGCCATTCAATCCGAACATTTGCGCCGGCCAAATAACAAATGGGCGAATTTGCTCGTGGCCGACAACGGGCGCCGTTTCGTAGTCGACCATAAATATAACTAGTTTTGAAGTAAATTAGTTAAACACCTGTGCTTGGGTTATGCGATTAGACTGGAAGCGTATTTTGTATTTACAGGTTTATGTAATGTATATTTGCTAACCTCTGACTTTACATGCATTGTAGCAACGTGATAGTGTACTCGAGGGCTTCGATAGTTATCGTTACTACTTACATTCGTAGTAGTAGCAAAAAAGACGCTTTCTACATTCATAGTCCCACACTAAGATTTTCTTCAGTGTCGTGGGTATCATGGACCTACAAAGACGAATACACAAACACACATACCCAGAACAGAAATCTAAATTCATCATTATTCATCCGTCTGGCCGGGGATCAAACCAGAACCCAGTGCGTATCAAACCGGTATGGCGATCGCTTCGCCACTTAAATTAAAGTAGAATTTAAAGCTCAGCTGTTTGGCGCTGGTGTCTTCCGACTTGAAATGTAAGGAACGCATATAAGTCGTTACGTTGCCTTTAGGGGAAGCAATGTATTTGTTGTTGACCTCAAGTACCTACAAATCACATCGTACTTGGAGTTGCTTACTAATAACCATGGTAGTTAATTAGGAGGACTGATAGCTCATTTGCTACCTCTACATTTGAAAAAAAAGACTGTTTAAACGCTTTCTAATTTCTCCTACATAATATTTCCACACTTAGACTTTATGCCAGCACAAATACCTGCACAAAAGCACACATATTCCTAACGGTAACATTAAGTTGTGATTTTTATGTCAAGCAGGTGTGGATTACGCCCAAATAACATATCAGATTATATATAGTGGTAACGAGCGCAACTCACCAGTTATTGAATTTAGGTAGAATCAGTTATATGCGAAGCTAGTTACAATTATTAGATGGTCACGTTCAGCGGCCACTTGTTATTGACCGGTGATCTGAATTGAACTGCTCGTTTAATAATCCGCATTGTTCGTTTGAAAACCGCATGACAGACTAGTTTAATAATCTCCACACGAGTCATGAATAAGATTGTTCTGAAAATAACAATAATCATTAACCTCTATCATACATTCTTAATATATTATTAAACACCAAATTATTAAAATATTTTTTTATTGTTGTAAGTCATTTTTATGGAAACAATAAATGTCAACTCAAAAAGCGCGCGCAAATTTGGCGCCACTCTCCTCTCCTCACCGCACTGCACCGCTTCTCACCGCTGCCCACAGATAAAAAAGGATAATCTCCTCACTGTTACAATATTTTTTTTATATAATTTCCAAGCAGCAAACGAGCAGCTGATGGTAAGTAGCCACTGCCGCCCATAGACATGTGTAAGCAACCTCAAATAAAGCAGAAATTTTATCAATGAAATCATTCACAGATGCGTTGTTACTTCCGAGGTCTAAGATGGTCGCTCCGTTTAAAGTGAGCCGGCAACCACATCCTTCCACCGATATGTAAGAACTACTTTACGCTAAAAGAAGGTGTGGCGATAGAACCATACCTATTCTATCACCTAGAAAATTTGATTAATTCAAAAAAAAAAAAACAAAAAACAATAAATTGAATTTGTATCCTTTACTTAAATTTACATCCATCAACATTTTTCTTTCCTAAGCACTTCTCTGCTATTCTCCAACGACAAAGACATTTTTAATATTAAAACTTAGTAATGCCACACAACTCCGTCGATTCCAGTAAAAGCTTTTACAAGTCACATTTATCTTGCGTTTTTCTTCCGTATTCCGAATGTAGCGACCGAATTTCATTCAAGTTTCAGTAAGTTTTCCTTGATTGATTACTACAAACTCCGTAAAGTATTTTATTGGATTACATAATTAAGTAGTCCAAAGTAAATACTGCACATCTGAAGTAAATTAATGTAAAATTTCTGTTTGAAAAGAACGTAAAATTTCCATTTGAAAAGTATTCCATTTCATAGACATTTTACATACAAAAGGTATTTCAAAATTGTAATTAATTTATTTCTAAGCAAAGTGAACAACGCAGTTATTAATAACATTCCAAACCCCTACTATTATAATTATATAAATAAAATATTATAGTATCTGCTTATTTTTCCCTTTTCGTAATTGTAGTTTGTTATTTCATAAGGGTTTTAGGTGTGACAAAATAGCTACATAAATTGTTATGATGAAAAGAACCGTCCCTTGCTCTCCTTTACATATTCAATATTTAATAACAATATAAAATATATCTCTCGGACAATTGAGAAAAAATCAACGACACCAGATTTGTTAAAAAGAACCGCATATCGTGAGTACCCGTAACATTAAAAAAACATTAATCTACTTTTGATGTATTTGGAATAAAAAAAAATATTGTCTAAAATGTATTTCATTATTCGCACATACACATACATACACAGCATCTCAAACAGGCGTAAGCAGATATGTAGCTAAATTTTGTTTATAAATATACTGTCATGTTATTTATATAGCATTTAGTTTTGGTTTACTCATATAATGTCGCACTTTTTTGTGTAATTCTATTTTAGCTGTATTTTTCTTTAACAATTGCTGATTACTATGTATTATATTGTAACGCCATTAGATTACCTAATAAATAAAATAAAATAAATTCCGCATAGAGTACGCTCCAAGTCTCCAAATAGTGGTGAAGCCGTCTGCCAGCAGTGTAAATAAGAAGGTTTGCAGCCACCACATCAAGGAAACAAATTTATACCTCCACTTATTTAACTAAGAAAAAGATATGTCTTTCATCTATACTCATGTATCTTTTTTATATCTATACTATAAAAATCTTAAAAAATGACTGTAATAAATATGTAAATGATAATTCTCATGTCTTTTTTTGTATATTTAAAAGTCTTGTGCATAACAATAAAAGGAATTACTCAAACGGCTAAATAGCAGTAAAATACTTTTTAGCTAATAAGAAGAAATGCGATGCAAAAAGGATATGATTAAAGTAATTATTTACCCTATAGGTTTCTTTAAATGCACTTTAAATGTGTACCGTCTAGGATATTAAGATTGAGATTAACACAGGGAATTCCATGAAGGGGGAATCCAAGCTCGGTAATAAAATGAGGTCATCAGATGCTCATAGTATAAAGTTTTCCAAGAATGACTAAAAGATGATATTATTGAATGGAGGTGCTAGCAACAAGATACTAAATGTATATATAATACCTACTAATATAAATATATATACGAGCGGTCTGGGGATTCTCGTCAGCTTCCTAGTTTCATCTCATCTCAAGGCAGGGTGCAATTCAATGGAATTATGGAGGTTGTCAAATGTCACAATCTGTCAGGCTGTTTGGGCTGTAACACGTGGCAAATATAAGTGGAGAAACATACGCTCAAAAACAGTACCCTCCTTCTGACGCAGTCGGGTAAAAAAAAGACAGAGCGAGAAACTCACGGGAAAGGCTTTTTCATTGCGTTATTATTTACCCCGTTCAACTTCTTAAGCCCCCTTGAGCAACTTCGTTCGTAAATCTGTCTTATTGTAGCAAAACGCAGCAGTGTATATACAAATTATCAATCCGATTCCAGTAAGAAGATGTATCTCATATTTGACAGTTTTCACGTTTTTCATTTATAAACTGCACTAACACTTAATATCAAAACTATATTCTTGCTTGACCTTGCTTGATCTTACCTTATTTACACTATTATTGCAATATAATTAAAGTTACAAAAGTACCAACAACCTAATTAAAAATAGATAATTAGATTGAGCTCTCGTGTAAGCGAATTTGTATTTCCAATGACAATAAAGTTTCTTAAACCTAAGAGTTAAAAAACGAAATTGATTTTGCAAATGGATAATTTCGTAATGTTCAATACACCTAATTACCACAAGAAACTGAATAGACGAACTGATGAATTTCACTGTTACAATTACAACTATTTATAAGCGTATGTCAGTCTCTCATTAAATTGAATTGTGACCTCTAATAGGTCCGACATGAGAGGAATACTAAAATGTAAGTGGCTGACAAAACGAAAAGAAGGTCGAAGCCATTACCACCGTTTCAGTGATCAGCGACAAATTGTTCAAGTAGGCTTCAGTGCGCTCGTCCAATTATACTTTAGGGCTATCGTACAAAGATCTCAGCAGACGATTGAGAAAACACGTTTAACTAACAGGGATTTAGGGAGCTAGAACAACGCGGAGGCTCGGTTTTATATGTTCGAAAGCCTCTGTATTTAATTCTTTGAAGCTTTTTTGGTTTAACCGTTCGAATAGGTTAGGGAAACGCGTGAAAATATCGGTATAGATCGCGTTTGTAGGTATTTCGCTTAGTTTTTTATATTTTTTTTTGTTAAGAAAAAAATAATAAAAACTAAGTGTATTAAAAAAAAACTATCAAAGAAAAAAGGATTCATCACAACACAATAATTAATTCCGTTTTATATTACCAATGAATTCGTATTTACAAAGTAACATTAGTTTTATCGATGTGACCTAAGTACTAAAAATAATGGACTCACTTAATTCATTTTTGTAATATTGTATATCCTTTACTCTTTCAACTTTTGAGTTTTATGATGGATGGGACAAAACAGCCGGCGTAGTGCGAGTAAAATAAAAAATAATTAATACAATTTATTTACAAAGATACCTCTTCATACGGCAATACATGCGTGGTCTGTGTAATCAGTGTAATATGTGTACCAAATTTCTCAATCACTTAATCGGTCCAGTGGATTCAAAGCAAATTAACTGTGATGGAGGTACAGATAGACCTTCATGTTACATAAGGGCTGCTCCTTCATTTTGACCTAACTAACCCTAAAAATTAAACAAATATAAAAAAGTAGTTCATAAAATGCAACCTTGTCTAAATGCTTTGAAAACGCTCCACGTCTCCTGCCTCTACTGACCTTAAAAGTGCATTCACCACAGTTAACGAATCAGTGAGTACTCAAGTCATACGAGCCAATATCCAATGAACCAAATCAGGAAATACCGAGCAATCATGTCTCACGATGGAATAACGTATGTAGGTGTACGACCTACACAGGAAAACCTAGGACTGGGTTTTGCCAATAACATACAACTCATTTAAATTAAGATCAACTATTGATAAGACTAGTTCTATAACAATTTTTTTCGAAAACGAAAATTATGTTTTTTTCGCAGTACTTCAGCAGATCAATATGAAAATTAATTTTTGACTCATAGACAGCTAGAACATGAGTAAGTGTAACATTACTTGTGTGTAACTTACATATATTGTTATGATTATTTTGTATTCAAAAATGAAATATTTGAACTCATTGTAGTTATGTGACGGACTATGGCTTCATTTCTTTTCATAGATGTCATAAGTAGGAAATAAATGTTAATTTAAGGGGTGAAAAAACAACGTCCACCTACAAATTTTATAAAATTTTGACTACTAGACCGTCTTTCTAGGGAGCCTTATGCCCGAACCGAAAATTAACATCGTTCGTAGGACTGCCTATGGATGGGTTAGTAATGTCTTCAAGTGCATACCACGTCTGGACGCCCCGCGCGGGTCCATGTTTCACATTGGATCATTAAAGGCTGATAGATTAAAACACAACTATGCCCAAGATATTAAAGTCTAATGGTTGTAATATTTAAGATAGAAACAACACAATAAAAACACGTAGGTACGTAAGTATAGTTACTATTAATTATTATTTATTCCTATTAGTATGTGCTTAGTCTAATTGAATGTCGCATTGTGCAAATTAGCCCGCCCTCAAAGTCAATCAAACAGATTGATATGCAATATTACTCAATGTATACTTTGTGCATCAGATATATCATCACATGATTGTTAACAGATTAGACCTATAACTGTAATCACAAAGAAATAATTAGGATATCTTCATAACAAGTAACATTGTGAAAAATATTAAAACAATAACCAGATGCTTAAAAATATATTGTACCTTTGAATTGAGTACTAGTCCTTTATTTCTTAATTTCCTTCAGTTTCAGTTCATTGTTTTTAAGGAGTTGTATTTTGTCTTTATAACAATATATTTAATTTAACGTTTTTTACGAGTTTTGCATCAAAATAGTAACATAAAAGTATTCAAATGGTCTATTTATTAGCTTTCATTTGATGCCCGCATTATCATATGAATAAGAAATTTATTGCTCTCCTTTTTCGCCTATTTGCAGGCGTCATTTTTTAAATTGTCACTATGCAAACTAAGACAATTCTCATGATATGTAATACGACACAATCCGTCAAGCCGATTGGGTTGTAACGAGTGCTAAAGAAATGGACATACATATGCTCTTTTTGATTGAAAATCAAAGCATCATAAATGTAGAAAAAATGGCTAAGAGCGTAATGAATTTACGAGAATAAGTCTAGCGATACATTCTGCAACTGTACATTTACCTACAGGCTACGTCAATAAAACAATAACACTTGACCGCCCAATCCCCAAGTCATCCATCAATGGCCGAACGGCACAAATGCAAGCAATTCGACCCTCTATGTCAAGAAGATAGCTATCCAATGATTACAAAGCGTTTCGGAGCAATAGCGTCTCACAACAAGTTGTCTCTGCACGGTATTGATTGCACCTATAAATTGCTTTGCACAAATTGACAAAGCATGTGAAGCATAAATACATAAAGTGGTAGCTGCCTCTGTGGTTCGACTCGGGAGGCATCATTGACAAAGCTATCTACCTACCTTTAACAGCAATTGTAAACACAACTGTGTTTTGTTCTGAAAGGAGACATCCGAGATGTTCCGATTTACTCCTCAGAGGTACCATCGCATATTTGACTAACCTCTACTACTAGTCTTATCTGGGATTAATTACAGATATACTGAGCCACAGTCCACCTAATGGTAAGTGGCCACTGAGCAATAGTGGCCACTTACCATTAGGTGGACTGCATTCTCGTTTGTTATTTCTATATTATAAAAGAAAACTATTATTATTCAGCCCCAAATTAGTTACATAAATTTGTTGTTGCTATTCAACAAAGGCAAAGTAAAAATATTCTGGGTAAATCGCTGTTTTTTTCCTAATATCAGTAATTATATTTTCACGGTCTACGCGTAACTTTTCCAAAAAGTTCAAGGATTAGTTGAAGGTAAAATACGCTATCCGCGAAATCATAAAATAAGGGAAGGAAGCTCATCAGCGGATCGACGAAAATTTAACACAATAGATGAAGTATTTTCATTTAAATGTTTCATTAATTCACGATTTACAATATCTACTTTGATCCACAATTATTTCTTTGAGATTATATTGAGGCTTATAGAATTAATAGGTCAGTTAAAGCAACCGAATTACGTGCGTAACGGTGCGTGAATTTCTCTCCCGTTAAATGGGACCGCTGTTCACAATGAAAGCAAACGTAGGCTTGAAATTAATTTGTACTCGCGAAATACGAGGTTTTATGTGTGAGATATTTTTAGGCCTCGTGTTGACATGAAATTTTGTTTCGTTGTTCAAATAAAAAATGATTTCATGGAGGTTGCGGACGTGCGCTTTGTGTTGTCGGTCGCTTTAAAACGGATGAATACTATCGCTCACGAAGCATTTAAATTTTAAATGTGAGGTATAAGAAACAATAAACTTAATTTATTTCTTCATTTTCAAATTTTAGCCATCAACGCATCATATTACTTCACAAGGTACTATCATCTACGAGTATACACACATACGATATAGAGTACAGTACCTTGATAGTATCTATTTGTCATCTCATTTTTTGATATCGTGTTATTAACCAGCTATGGTTATAAGTAAGTTTTACTTTTGCTAGTTACAATTCGTACTTTAAATGTTATCAATTATTATAAAAGATTTCAGTTTCCTGAACTTTTATGCCTATATAAAAATTCGTTGTCTGAAAGTACTTATAAAGTGGGATACATAACAAAAAAAACATTACCTACTTATTTCACCCTCTAATGTATAGAATATCAATAAAGTCT
>DWLI01003649.1:0-11597 GCA_018249915.1 Cecropterus dorantes dorantes
GACCCCGGGAAGTACGACGGTCGCATGCCGTCGAAACATCTGAAGGCACGATAAGCGTCAATGCTCATCAAGAAGAGTCCGGAAGGGGCATCGCGCTTGGAAGACTCCGGTTGTCCGTCGGAGATCCCGGAGTCCTCCACGCTGAGGACGGCCACCGGGGGAGTTTTAGTGCAGTAAAAATCCCACATTACCCGGCGTTGCTCTCACGGCGTCGGGTACCTTTTGAAGGTATCCCTCGTAACAAAAAAAAGGTAACTCTTTTCTATTAAAAGCTTTTATGACAGACTCATAAAATAATTATTAATTTTGTGGAGACGAATAACATGTGCAGAGAGATTGTGTTTGTTCCTTGTATTTATATCATGTGTATCGCACCGTTTATCAAATTTATTAATATTTTTCTCTGTTCCAAATTTCATCAGGAGTGACAAATATACGTGCATCCATCCATTGTTGAGGACCCACGTGGCGGAGCAGTCACCATACTGGTCTGGGTTCGATCTCCGTATAGATATCTGGATGATAGTTTAGATTCTGTTCTGAGTCTGGGTGTTTGTCTATTCGTCTTTTTGTGTCATGGTACCCACGACACGGGAGAAAATCCTAGTGTAATCCTACACATAGCTATGTGTAGAAAGCGTTTATGTATGTTGTATCTTTGTACTATTGTTTGCTGTAATATATTGGCTATATCATTATTGAACTCCATAAACTATACTCACACTAATTCAAATATTCTCAACTTGTATGCACGTCGTAGGTTTTTACAACAAGGCATCGTTTTGTGATCCGACGTCGCAATGTGCCACGATGCGACATGTCACATTCGTCACGTTAATCTTGGGTACAAGAAGGTAGGAACAATAAGAACAATGAGATAGGAGCAATAGGATGAATAAAACAACTATGTAAATAAGCAAAATATACTTAACAGACAAAAAAACACTTTAAAACTCACTCAAGACGATGTGACGTCGTGTGTGCGAATTTTATAACTTGTATTCAATTTAACAATGAATTGAGCCATGATTCTAATATTTCTGACTCCGGTTCTGGCTCGGGTTCTGGCTCCGGTTCCGGTTCGGGTTCTGGCTCCGGTTCCGGCTCGGGTTCCGGCTCCGGTTCTGGCTCGGGTTCTGGCTCCGGTTCTGGTTCGGGTTCTGGCTCTGGTTCCGGCTCCGGCTGGATGTCCTTGTCAGACCAGTCGAAGGTGAGGTTGGTTACTTCTTTGTACCAACGGTGGTAGGGACCGGGGCGGACGTAGCCTAAATGAGGTTAGGTTAGGTTAGAATTATTTTTGCTTAATTGCTGGTATGTTAACAAATTAATACATTTAATCTGGATAGTATATTAAAAAATTAATACATTTAATCTGGCTAGTATATTAAAAAAATAATACATTTAATCAGGCTAGTATATTAAAAAAATTAATACATTAAATCTGCCCTAAATGAGACAAATCTTTAAATACCGTTACAATGCATGGATGGATCACTTCTTTGAATTGAAACAGCAAACGAGCATGCAGTCCACCTGATGGATAGTTGTAACTGCCGCCCATGGACATCTGTCAGCGACTTCATATAGAAGTTCTATTTGAAGTCGATCACAGATGCGTGAAACTCCCAAGAACCTAAATGATCCTTGATGATGTCTTTTTTTAAATGAGCCGACAACCACAAGTTTGCACCAAAACGCAGGAAATGCTTCACGTTAAAACGAGTTTGAAGTTGGTTCCTTCCTGATAGCTAGAACTCCAATCATCATTACCAGGTATTGATGATAATGATGTAATCCTGATTCCACTTACCAGAAGGCCATATGCTGCTGCAGCCGGCTGAGGACACGAAGCTGGCCACTCCCACCATGGTGGGCTTGCCGTCGACGTCCACGAAGGTCAACGGACCTCCACTGTCACCCTGTCAAAGAAATGTATAATTTTAATTTAGATATGTTCCAATGTACATGAAGTATCAACCGAGTTGCCGTTCAAGTTTTGCAAGGTAAAATTAGTATGGTTCGACCGGTTTTGGGGTATCATCGTCACACTTATTTCTGGCGTGAAGTTTTGGCTTTATTTCTTGCATTTCATTGGTTACCAGCTTAATTTTATGTGAGGCGATTATCGTCCTCGGGAGTGGCAATTTAACTGTGATTGACTTAAGATAAAACCCCTGTTCTATATGGAGTAACTAACAGATGTCCACAGTCGGCAGTGGCCACTAACCATCTATAGTTTGCCACCATTGGAGGTATATAATCAATCCTTATAAGATCAGTGTCCAAGTTGTGATCAGACTGTCAGACACGGAGTATAAGGGCTAAGTAGGAAAACACATAGAGTTTGAAGTAGCAAACGAGAATGCAATCCACCTGATGGGAAGTGGTCACTGCCGCCCATGGACATGTGTAAGTAACTTCATATAGAACATAAGTTCTATCTGAAGTCAAACACAGATGCGTTGCTACTCCCGAGGACTGAGATGGTCGCCTCATGTAAAAGTTAAGTACGTCATCGCAGCTGTGTACTTCTATCATAACTTTATAGTGCCGTTATAAGCTAGATATATTTGTTAAGGGTTAGTCCAACAATGGCAGTCGGGGAAACAAAAATCTAGGTATTTTCAGTATTTGTTTCTCTTTTATGCTAAGGGTTGGAGCCCCCTAGGGCAGGGATAAGCAACCTTTTGAGTCAGAAAAGTTAAGCCACTTTTTTGTTTCCAGCAATAAATGGCATAGTAAAAATTTATTATTCATCATGCTATCTTTATTTTATTGTATTGTATTATTTGTATTATTATATTATTAAAACTGAAGAGCCTTAGCTTCACATCCAAGGAACCGCGTGTGGCTCGCGCCGAAGTTTGCTGACCCCTAGGGGTTGCGAGTACCGGCGTTAGGGTAGGGCGCGGTTGGACCGTCGCCCAGGGCGCCGGATAAAAAGGGGTGCCGCTTTTTATTCGTTTTATACATAGTTTAATGCATAGTATTTGTTTAAAATAATTGTTTTATTTTATATGAAATTGCGTTGCACCTAGGGGGCGCCGCAAAAAATCTCGTCCAGGGCGCTGGTAGTGCTAAAAACGGCATTGGTTGTGTGGTTATCCAGTGTTGAGTTATAGTATCACCATACTTTATCTTCTTATATTAAGGTCGTCGTCTTCAACCCATTATTGTCCCAGTGGTTTTCTCAGAATGAGATGGTTTCAGGCCATATAGGCCATAGTCCACCGTGCGCCAAGTGCATATTGGTAAACTTCACACACACATACACATTCGGTTATCACTGCTCATATTAAGGTACTAAATCGAAAAAGTAGTAATGATAGTAATATCACTACTACTTTTTCGATTTAGTACTACTGCGTTTACCAAAACGTTCACGCTTTCTACACTCATAGCCCCGCACTAGGATTTTCTCCTGTGTCGCGGGTGCCATGGACACAAAAACGAATAGACAAAAATCC
Organism: Cecropterus dorantes dorantes; assembly: GCA_018249915.1. Classification (NCBI taxonomy): domain Eukaryota; kingdom Metazoa; phylum Arthropoda; class Insecta; order Lepidoptera; family Hesperiidae; genus Cecropterus; species Cecropterus dorantes. Next base: position 3,468 of record DWLI01003649.1, read on the forward strand.
AGACTCAGAACAGAAATCTAAATTCATCATTCAGATGTCTGTCTGACCGGGAATCGAGCCTGGAACCCACTCGTCAGACAGATGTGGTGACCGCTCCGCCACACGGGTCGTCATGGTTGCGCCACGTTCAGTTAATAAATAATGAAATTATATAGAGTGATACTTTTCTTGAATAATAGCGTTCTTTAAGGTTATTCCTTCAAAGAATTTGCATTTAACAAGCTAAGAATTCTTGTTTTAACTCCTTTCTTAACCCGTATTCTGTAGGTTTCATTCGATCGCATGCTAATAAGATCCCCAGTGAGCTTGGTTTACTGAGAAAATATATTTCACTATTCTTCTTCGAATCGACTTGGAGTTTCCTTTGAAAATATAAAGGAAAAAGCAGTTACGAGTAACTGAGGTTAATTGGATGGTAATATATCCGAGTCCCGTGGGTGTTTCGAGTCCATTATGAATACAGGTACTGTAATTTGATAGGTTTAACATGTTCGGAATTATATTCGCTGCCAGTTGTGGTTTGCGGCGGATATTGTATCCGACAATATACCTTAATCAACGTTATACGTGGCCTATAGCTATTTGTTGATAATGGCGGGGTGCTTTAAATAGCTTGTTTTGACTTACTGCGCCCACGTCGTTGTTAAATTATACCTATGAGTTAGTATTTGTACAAACGTGTGGGCGAATAAGAACTGATAGCGTGTATTATTCGAGGTTCTAATTTTGCTATCTTTAGATTTATTTGGAATATGATAGTAAAACGAAAATTGGCTTTCTCTAGGTTAGAAATGTGTGAAATCGATCGATTCGATTTTCGCAATCGAATAGGGGTTCTATCATAAGTCAGTCAAATATGCGTTCATACTCTCATTAAGTCGTCTCATATGAAATTTTGCCAAAAATGAATTTACTCTAGAAATTGGTGTGGCCGTGGTACCTCCCCGATCCAACAAGTCACGTTTTATCACCTTGCAAAAACCAAAAACCTTATCATAACCATACAAGTTAAGAATACAGTATTAATGTAAATGAAATAAATATTAAATGTAATAAATATTAATGGAATGATATTATAAATAAATATATATCGGTCGATGTCAAGTTAAATTTGTTTTATGCTAAAATACAGAGTATTTTAGCATAAAATAGTTAATAAAATTTGAGAGTAAGTAATATGAGTAGTCTGTAATAAAAATTTCCGTAAAACCCAGTATTTATTTATACTTTATACATGTTCTATATAACTTCTGTCTAGATTAATCAAATACGAAAATAAACTCATATCACTCTCACTTTGCGCAAAATGCCTTAACAGTGCCAAGTTAGTCATATTTGCTGTCTTTAAGACAGATCACAACTAGATTTGCCTTCATGTACTTTGAATGTACGAAATACGTACAAAGACGCAGAAAACTCGGTTTATGTAAAAGTAGTTAGCGCGGCTAAGAAAGTAAGGGCTTTATATTTAGTGACATTGTTACCTATGTTTATGCCATGGAGTTTTCTCTACGCTATCTTATGTCTATGGGCTATTCACTTGATGTCAGCTCGCGAAAGTGCTACCACCTGTCATTTTAGCCAACAAAAAGTTACTATGATACTTATAACGTACGCATCATAGACATAAATATTTCGGTATGCTACGCATTCATAATATTAGCCTACCATTTATTAAAGTGACAATTTCTTCAGGCGCGTTAAGCATTTTTTGAGATGGAAACAATTGAACTCGTGACACTGTTACCAAAACCGACCCCTCCGTATATAAGTATGTACATATATTATAATTGTAATATATTTTTTGTATAGTGGTTTATGATAATGGATGTTATTTATTTAATAACATTTCCTGCGCAATAAAATATTTTCTGACCATTAAAATTCGGGAAATTCAATTTACACGTAATTCATTGTTCAAGATTTCACTTCTTCCAACATGTTTTTCTTGAAATCAAAAATAATTTCTTTAGCCTTTAGTTATGCACTTTTCGGTAGAGGAAAAAGTTTCGTGTTCGCGACACCGACATGCCAATGTTAATTGAAGTATTCTTGGATTTGAGGATAGATGGCGTTACACGCGGAACGATCTGTAATACTGAACGATAATAGACGAGAGATGGCGACACAGTTTTCGGAATTTTAAGGTTTCTCGGATTCGACGATATATGGTAACACAAAAACTAAAAATTATATGTCTTTATTTTGTATAGGCCTAGCGGCGAGCGAATATTTCGTGGCCTATTACGATCTCACAAGCAATTGTAGCCAATGGGCGGTCATAAGCCACAAAACGTACGATGGGCGTTGCAAACGTCAGCGTTGAGCGGATTTTGCAGCGAAATTTCGTAAGATCGAGCACATACATATATTTAACGTGTTTAATACTCAACGCTGACTCTTGAAGGGTATGTTTTGTGGCCCTCGGGTAAGGCTATTACAATTTATACACGCTATTTTGTTCACTATTTGTCTACGTTTATAATTATGGGCGTCTGTAACTAATTTAGTTACGTAGTTATGTTTAGAAAAAAGTTTTCGTTTCTGTTGGCAATCCTTATATTTCTGGTTTACTAAATTAACAATGACTAAGACTTCAGCCACATATAATATTGACTACACGCGTAGCCCAGTCTGAAATTGTAGCGTTTTAATTGCCTCATAAAAATACAGCATGGTAGACATTAGTCTATACAATCCTGGCAGACTTTTTGGAATAAAATCAGTTTGCAAACCAAATTGTAAATGTGAGCTTTACAACACTCCACATTGATGGTGTTAATTGATTTCGTTGTTCGATATCCGATATGGCATCGTAGTGATTCCAGATTGAATTGTCAATTTGGCCATTGCGAGGGTGCATTTACATTTGTTGTTCATGTTAATGCAGCCTGTTGTGGCCAAATTGCCAATCCAATTTCAATAGGGCGCGTTATAATGGATATGATATTGGACATTCAAGGGACAACGTCAGCCGCGCCATCTGTCGTTCACTGACTGGTGCTCTTAGGGATAGCGCATATATACAACTTTTAGTTGAACAACTGTTTAGTTGTCAGTTAAAACACATAAAATACTGAGTGTTCTACGCGGTTTCCCCCGCTATTAAATGAAAAAAACAAACAAACATAGCGGGATGTTATATAGTCTATAGCCTTCCTAAATAAATGTAATATTCAATACAAAAAAAAATACGAACCAGTAGTTCCTGGGATTAGCCCGTTCAACCAAACGAACTCTACTGCTTTATAATATTAGTGTAGATATGTAGGTTCGCGAAAATTAAGTAGCTCAAAAAACATACATTTTTATTAATAGTTCTACTACTATGGACAGTTTATTGTGTGTCGCCTCGACTAAACAATCGATCCGCGACTATTTACAGATAACCGGTCGATAGGAGAAACCAATACATAGATAGATAACTGAATTGACTGGTACGCGATAACGTCTACTGAATTGTTTACTAGTCATGAAATCGTACAGGTCTAAAACTCGACAAAACTATCTTGATAGATATAACAGTTGTTTATATGCGCTAGGCCTTATATTACCAAAATGAGTGAGACAGCTATAACTGATAGAACTTCCACTTAAATCGTTTTGTCGCAACTGTAATATTATTATGAGTATTTGTCGAGTCATAGGGTTAAACAAAATCCTTATATTATATTCTGCTATGTGTCTGTAAAGAAGGTTAAACGTACGTGATTATGTGATATTAAATTTGAAGCAGAGCTGACCTATTCTGTAAAAGCATCTATTTTGTTGCCTTGATGCTGAATTTGAGGAAATCCTTTGTACTCGTGTATAATAGCCCGGGGAAGAGCTAGTAGCCGGTTCTCTAGAGTTAAGCCATTTCTTTCATGTTGTTACCTAATGGAATTTGTTTCTGGCGGTCACAAGTGGGCAGAATTGACACTCAACTGCACTTGCCCTGCAAAGCATTGTTTAATAACTTGTCATTAACTTTGGACATCTCATTTTGCGACTTCAAGCATGCGATAACCTGGGCTTATTAGATGGTTTCTATGTTATTATTAAAGGGAGGCGAAATTACTACTTGCCAAGAGCTACTTGTATAGAAACTTTAAGGGAATTTCGTAAAGGAAATATTCGTGCATTTGTTATTCACATATGATGCTCCCACCTTAGTTGTCGAGAGCAGCGACACATAATAGACTCTAGGTTGAACTGCAATTGTATATAAAGATGCTTACAAATATTCTTCAAATTGCTTACAAATGACCGTGCAGTACAAAGACGGTACAGCGACCGTTTACGATCAGATGGACTGCATTGTTACTTTGATCTTATACATATAAAAAAAATCTATCAAGTTTCCGAATCTTTCCTTTATCCGCAGTGCGACAGTAACTAAATAAAAATATCACATAACCCAGTCTACCCTCGAAAAATCGGGGTATTTTAAGAGCACACTCGCGAGGAACAAAATAAAAGGATAACATACCCGAAGCAAAGCTGACCTGTCCGATAATAGCGCTTATTTTGCTACATTGACGCTACAAACGTGACGGAGCGCACAATGCCGCACACAATGACGCCGGCGCCTCTGATTTATACTCGTTTCTTTTATGCGCCACGTTATAGGGTTTTGCTTTGGTCACAAGTTCACGTGGATGATACTCCCGGTCGACATTACGGGATTCTTATAAAATTCGTTCGGGGTTTGTGTATTTGTCACGGAAATAATATGGGGATTTCTTTTGGTTTTTTTAGGATAACATTTTTGTTTGTTGTTTTTGTCTCAGCTAACAGAGACCTAAAGTTGTGTAAGGAAAGATTTTTTGTGGCTGATTCGTGTCGGATGTTTTCATACTGCCTATAAAGGACACTACAGGACTTTTTGAACGAAAGAAAGAAAAATATTAATTTTAATACACATCCTACATACTAGGAATTACATCATATCGTTAAATCACGCAACGTAAAATAAAAATAAAAACGAGAACCAATAAAATAGAAAGTACGATTTAAACAACTTCGTAGTAATGAATATATGTATAATGAAAAAAATGGTCACACTCGTCTTGTGCCTCAGAGATTTATAACTGCTGGTTTTCGGTTGGACCCCATTTTTTTATTTTCACGAAATTCTTAATGGTTATCTAATGATAACAATTGGGACTGACAACTTAATATGTCCTCTAAAGGATACTTATGATATTTAAATATAGGTTGATCATTCAATCCCAGAAAGATGTTAATTAATTTTACACACCGTATTGAAGTTGAGTCATATTTCAACTAAATTTTACTTAGACTACCTAATAATATAAATACGTTATTCGTCTTTTGAGACTAACTTATTTAGCTTAGGACTTTTTGAAATAATACGATTTACAGTAAAAAAATATTATTTAGTAAAGATAACATTAGATTCGAAGCAAATCTGACCTCTTCGGTAATGGCGCTTATTGCTACGCCACAAACGTGGCGCACAATAACGCGGGCGGTAATGGCCGGCTCTTGATTTATACTCATTCCTGTATGCGCCACGTAATGGCTTTCTTTATAGAATGTTTCGTTTATGGCGGTCACAAGTTGACACGAACTGATTTTGTTTAGCTACAGCTGTGTTGTTTGCGGATGAAAATGTACGATACAACGGTCATGCTCATTATTGACTATATTCTGTATAGCAGTAATGTTCATGTTTGTATAGTGCGTTCAAAGAAGATTTCAAATGCAATATTAAAAGTGACGTAATGACGTAATATGCTATTTCAATTTAAGATTACTTATGATGCACTAAATAATTTTAAATATTTTAACTAACTAAAAAAATTATAACTCTAGGTCGTCATAAACTCACTACTCTCACATTGCTGGGTACGGGTGTCCTTTAAGAGTGAGGTGAGTTAGATCATAGTCTACCACGCTGGCCAAGGGCGGTTTGGTAAACCTCGCACTCTTTTTATGCTTAAACCTAAAGAAAAAGACTGTCTGAATTACTCAAGTTCGTCCATTAAATCACCCCTGCCACATTGCTGGGCACTGCTGTGCTTTAAGAGTGAGAGAAGTTAGGCCACTGCGCTGGCCAAGTGTGATTTTTTAGACTACAAACACGTTTCTAATTCTTAGACCTGACGATAAGGCAGACTATTTAAAGAAAAGTAATCACCGCCGTCTGATTTGCAACCAGAGGAGTCGCCAATGCATCGTCAGCTTTGAAGTAGAGCTCGTTTAAACGTTTTTTTAAAGAACCCCTTGTCACAGGACTCCGGAAATTACTCGGGAGGAAGTTCATTCTACATTATGCATGTCTGTAGCAAAAAGGAACGTGCAAAGCGAACCGCAGAGGACTGCGACAGGTCCAGTTAAACACCTTTGAGAACTTATCTTTTTAAGGACTCTCAGGTGTGTACGCTTACTCACGATGTTTTACATTACTGAAGCAATACTGAAACTATTTAAGATATTATAAAAGGTTTATTTCATAAGAAATTATGAAATAAAACTTTTTCTTAACATGTGTGTTTGAAGGTAGAACTCTTTGTGGTTCGACTCCGGAAGCACTACCGCCACAACTAATTCTGCCTAATAACGGCAGTATTGTGTGCTGCTGTGTTCTGGTTTAAATGGAGACATATATTCCGAGGCATTCCATCTTAGTTCTCAGGGGTAGAAACGCATCTGTGGCTAACCTTAAGTGAGACTTTAATCTTATCTAGGGTTGATGTAAGTGCAGTAGCCACTTACCATCAGATGGGCTGCATGCTGCAGGCTGCGTGACTATAAAAAAAATGTATTATAAGGAAATATAAGAAGAAAATTAAATATCGTTGTTTTATAAATATTAACATTACCTTTTTACTTCTCTATAATTAAATTGTTTAATGATTCTGTTCTCCGCTTTATTAATCATTGTTGAAACGTCGGAGCCAATGGCACGCGACAAGTACAATCCGACAACCGTGCGCCATCTTGATCGTAAACAAACAACTTATCTGTTAAGGTACAAACGATGTCTATTAAATTAATTAAAAGTATTATAGTTAATCGCTCTTTATAAAACGTTTATATTTTACTATGGGATTTTTTAAGGAGTCGATAGTTCCGAAGTTGGTGTCTATTATTGGATATAGTTTACGTCAGGACTCAGCGTGGTAGAACTCTTTGTTGTTCGACTTCGAAAGGACCACCGCCACACCTATTACTGCCTAATAACTGCAGTTTATGCGTTGCTGTGTCCTGGTCTGAAGGGAGTTGTAAGGCAGACATACGTATCCGTGGCGTTCCGAATTAGTCCGCAAGGGTAGCAATGCATCTATAGCTAGCCTTAAGTAAGACTCTGATTTTAGCTGGAGTTAATTACATATGTCCATGGGCAGCAGTGGTCACTTACAATCGGGTGGACTGCATGTTCATTTACTATTTCTGCATCTACTTCAAGAAAAAAAAAAACTATGAACTAGGTTGTATAATTATGAGAATATAGTAGTTGTAGAGTTCTAAATCTGTTTATTTTGACGTCTGTAAAATGTTTGTTAAAAATTTTCTTTTATACATAGATAGGTCGTATCAGTGTTAAGTGTTACTCGTAGCGTCCGTTTTCAGTCTACGTGTATATTTTGTATCTTTCATATGTACTCCTGGCAACTGAGACCTTTATTCGTGGTAAGATCCACAAGCCTCCAACTTCGTGGATTTTTATTTAAATGAATGGATTCACATGTCTTGTTCTGTATACGTAGTATTTGCTTCTCTGTGGGGATAGTGACTCTTTACACTAAGTTGATGTTGCATCATAATACCATGATTTAAAACGCCACTACGACTTAAATCTTCGCAGCTATGTAACATATAATTTCGTTTGCGAGCAAAAGAAAGTATAGTAAAAGAACTATAGTACACAAGAGTGGTAGACGTACAGTATACATACAAGTAAAAGAAAAAAAAGTTTTACAGTGGAATATTTACGAGCAGTGATAGCCGAATGGTTGAAATTTGGTCTCTCGATCGGGAGTCCGAGGTTCGAATTTCAGGCACGCACCACTGATTTTTTCTAAAATTATGTGCGTATTAGAAGTTAATTAACACTGCTTTACGGTGAAGGAAAACATCGTGAGGTAACCTACACATCTGAGAGTTCTTTAAAAAGTTATT
>DWLI01003650.1:0-11597 GCA_018249915.1 Cecropterus dorantes dorantes
AAAAAACTTAACATAAAAGGTTAATTTGCGTGTGGTAGAAGCATTGAACCAAGTACCACCGCCACACCTAATTCTAGCGTTAACTAGTTCTTGGCTTTCGATGGAAAGGTTAGGTTGTCGGCTCACTGTAATTTAAGGTAAGACTAAGTTGTTAATCCTTGGAAGTGGCAACGCGTCTGTGATGGACTTCAGGTAGAATCCCTGTTCTATATAAAGTTGACCACAGATGTCCATGAGCGGTAGTAACCAATTACTATGAGGACTGCATGCTCGTTTGCTACTTCATTCCTATAAAAAAGATAGGTCTTTATGTGTACACACTCCATATCAATAACACTACTCGTATTTATTCAATAGGTAATACGTTTATCCAATGGGTCTCAATTCAAAGCAATTCTATTAGCGCTGCGTCGTTTGGAGCCAGTATTACTGTATCGGCGAAGCTAAATGGCTTTAAACCAAACTGAGCCTATAAGCCTTTTCAAATAGCTTGGCAGTTACTCTGAAATGGATACGCGTAACGTTACTTGTATGTCTAGACTAGATAGACACTAGATGAGTGTTACAATTATTATTGGTTTACATTTCTTGTTACTCTTCGTAAACGAATTAGAATTATAGTGAGATGATACAGGTCGTTGTATAAATGTTACGAATATTTTAAATACGAAAGTATCGGAGCGTATATGTGTGTTTGTTACTCTTTCACGCAAAATCCTGGTAGATTTCACAGAAATTTAGCACACAGATAGTTTATGACCTGATATAATACATAGGATACTCATTACCGTTATAAACGTGACCGTAGTAGGCGGAGCAGCGCGAACAAGCTACATAAAAACTGTAGAATTTAATTACAATAATTTTAACGGTTAAACATTACACAACTCATAAACTCATCATGTCGATTGACGCACGAGTGTCCAACGTGATGGATTGATGACTTTGAGATTAGGGTCGTAATACGGCACTCCTTTAAATATAAGAAGGCGTTTAGCCCATTTACCCGAGAGTCGCGATACATTCGCTTCAAGCGCAGCAAGGCATGGCAAGTTTGTGATGCAGCTCGACACGCTTGGCACTACAAGTTACTGAAGCAGCAAGGCGCGCTTGGCTGCAAGTTAGTGAAGCAGCAAGGCGCGCTTGGCGCTTCAAGTTAGTGAAGCAGCAAGGCGTGGTTCTCGCTGCAAGTTAGTGAAGCAGCAAAGCACGCTTGACGCTGCAAGTCAGTGAAGTAGCAAGGCGCACTTGGCGCTACAAATTAGTGAAGCAGCAAAGCGCGCTTGACGCTGCAAGTTAGTAAGGCAGCAAGGCGTGCTTGGCGCTGCAATTAATGAACAGCAAAGCGCGCTTGACGCTGCAAGTTAGTGAAGCAGCAAGGCGCGCTTGAAGCTGCAAGTTAGCGAAGCAACAAAGCGCGGTTGGCGCTGCAAGTTGATGACGTAGCACGGCATACTAGGCATTGAGCGCTAAATGTATGTGTACGATCTTATAAAATCACTAAATTTCTCTACAATTTGCAGCTAAAATAACTAAAATTCAACCCTGATACTTGCGGGAATGTTTTGTGGCCCACGGATAATTCAATATGAACCAAACGCCGTGACAACGTCAAATCTGCCTTTTTTGGGTTGACGTATGTTCACGATATTATGATCACTACATAAATAAAAAGGGAGCATAAAGTCATCCCTCCTATACAATTCGAACACATGCGTGCCGAATTGTGTTGACATTCCGCTCCAGTGAACTGACCCTAAAATCTCCGACGTTAATTCCGTGTCAACGATCTTTGCAAAAGTTGACCGGAGATAGCCCCCAAAGTCACACGGAACAAAAAGATAGGAGAATATGTTTTGCCTGTTCCCAAAATATAAATAAATAACAAAATAGTTGCCATTTTCTAAGATCATTTATTAGTATCACACACATAATATCAGATATCATAATAAGTTGCCTCCAAACATACATAACAAAACAGAAGTTTTGTCGCCTTAAATTATACATAACTAGCTGTGCCTCGCGGTTTCACCCGAAACTACATAAAAACAAACAAAGCATATTATATATAAGCTATAGCCTTTCTCGACAATTTTACTATTCAACAAAAAACGCCCTTCAACCAAACAAACTCTACTGCTTTATAATATTAGTATAGATATACAATCTATCATTTAGTCATTATCAGTATAATTTTTGCCAAGTACATTAATTATTCCTTTTGCCGGATATCCTAACATTGAATCCAGAATTTTAATTATTTGCTTCTCTGTTCGACTTAGCTTGAAATCATAACGGGATTTTGATGTAACTGATATGATCCGTAAAATTCACCTAATAAGAAATAAGGTATACAAGCATTTCCACGCATATAATTCAACTGTGAAGTCATTTACAACACGTTTTCTCGACAGAAAATTTAAAGGATTTATTATTATGTTCTAGTAGCGAAAATATATAGCGAAAATCTTTTCAACTAGAAATTCATGTCCATATATTTGCTATTTGGAGTTTTCCATACTTTCATAGCCCATAGGGCTTTACAAAAATTGCCATAGCGGACGGTTTTACACGTCCACAAGGCGGGGTATTGGTAAAGTTTTCAACTAGCAATAATCGCACCTCAGTAGACCTTCATTGGTTACGATATTGCCTCTGCGCAAAGTTAACAATTTACCCCTTTCCAAACCTACTTATACATTCTACATCGTACAGTCGTTAGCGTGATTCAGAAAACTGCACAGCACCATCTGTTGGGGGTTCACAAAACATCTAGACAAAACATCTAGAGTAACTACTTCCATTGTACGTAACTAGGGGTGACAACCCACTGACTCGATTTGAATAGGATTTTTGTAAGAGACGTAGAGAACAAATTGATTCCAGTTTTTTGCGCATGTCGCTTTTGTTACCCGCACATTGATGATAAAATACGTCTGTTATAAGGTTTTTGAATGGAACTTATGGTTACAGCTCGTTATTTATGCAGACACAAGAAATAAGTTAATAAATCTGGCTTTGTCTAGCAACTATTTTTGGGAATGTTTATGTTCTTATGGATTAACTCTATACTCCAAATATGACATTACGAGCACATACTCGACATTTTTAAGGTTAAGGGTTGATTTCGAACGCAGTGTAATAGGTGTCTGTTTATTTGTAGCCAAAAATCCACACATTGATTTGCACGATATCTTCAAAATTTAAGGATTTTTAAACGATTTTTCATTGCTTCTCCGTATTAGGTAATATTTTAGCAATAATTTGATGTAGATGTATTGTCTATAGGATAAAGATGCCTTGTTTCTTTCAAATCAGAACAATACCTACATTTGAAACCAAAACATTTCAGTTTTACGATCACGTGTAGTCTTTTGAGTCCAGATATCTCATTAACTGATCAATAGCTCATTAATCCATCTGACTCATGTATGATCAGTCCGTATTTTCTTAGCTTATTTATTTTCATCGTCTACCGAGGCATTATATAAAAAAGTAAAACTTTTTTAGTATTATGACCTCAATCCTGCGATTCATTTTTTTATTTTGCTTTTCATAAATGCTCACTATCCAATATCATTTATTTACAGAATAACAATAAACAAACAATCCCTACCGTAAGCATATATATAAGGAACCAATGCTTAAACACCCGTATCATGATAGAAATGCAGACATCAAAACACGACACCGTAATTCTGTAAACAGCTATTAATTAATCACATGCTAACGATCTGTACCAGGCGGTTAGATGTCTATGGTGTCTGAGTGTAGTCAGTTGACATGGTACTGTTTAGCCAATTAGCCATCAATCAAATACGGAGGGCTTAGGGACTTGAAATGCGCCACGTTCGTTCATGTGTCACGTAGACAAAGTCCATGTTGTACATTTTATGATTTATATAACTGAAAACTTTTTATGCCTTTTCCTACAAAGGTGAAAATAAATATCTATATGTTATATAAGCAGATATATTTTGTAATACTGGTATTAAACGCTTAGTACTTTGTTCTGAAGGGTGTGGCAGACACTGTTTGTAACTTTCAAACACGATCTAACGTAAAGAAAAAAATGTTGATTATTTTACTAATATCTTTCTAATAGCTATAAAAAAATTCTAAGAAGTTAAAATTGAAGTTAAAATTGAAAAAAAAATGTATTGAATAGTCCATTTATTAAGGAAGGCTATAGGCTGTATATCATCACGCTATATTTGTTTGTTTTTTTTTATTATTTAGTAGCGGGTGAAACCGCGTACTAGGTGTGCTACGCGGTTCGGATATAAAGCTAATGTACCTCTGCTATGTATGTTGAATCGTCACCCCATTATCGTCCCATTGCTGTGCACGGCTTTTCTCTCAGAATGAGAGAGTTTTAGGCCGTAGTCCATCCCGCTGGCTAAATCCGAATTGGTAGAAGTATGTTGAATCCGTTACCAAATTTCTCAATCAATTAAACTAGTTACTATTATAAAAGTATTATGACAAAAAACCCGACTAGTTAAAACGGGTTTGTGTTCATAATGACATATTTAATTTAACGCTTTATCCGAGTCTTCGTCCAAATAAATCGTAAAAATTAAAAGTCCTCTCACTCCCCCCCCCTTTTCCCTATTTGCACGCAAAAACACAACCTTGCGTCTGATACAGTCGGGTAATAAACATTCTTAAAATAATTTTCGTAAAACAACCCATAATATTTTACTGTGACCTAAAACACCAACGTTTTACTTTACGAGGACAAACGTACTACATCGCCCGACTAAATCGCGCTTTCACCAAACAAAAGAGTTCCTCAGTCTCTAGACAGCATTTAGCGAGTCCTGGTTGGGACAATCGAGGAGTCGAGGACATTTATTCTAATGAATGTACTTAGTGTTTTCACGTTCGCTAGCCGACTGAGGCTAGAACTTTGAAATGATTTTCTTGGTACCTATTTTCAAGACTTGTATTTCTGCAAGTTCTTTCAACATCACTAATCTTCTTTTTCTCCGTATTTAAGTAATAGTTCCGTAATATTTAGTATTTACCGTGTGATACGTTTATGTATCAACTATTTTAAATGCGGTAATTAAATACTTATTTTAGTAATATTTTAATGGTCAAGAAATATAAAATAAACAAATGGAAGCAAAAAAATTACACTCAAACTTTGCAAGGTGGTAGAACGAGTCTGGTTTGGACTAGGGAGAAACTACCGCCAACTTCAAGAGGGTGATAACCGGCTTACGTGCATATGAGGCGACATTCTTAGTCCTCGATAAAAGCAACGCGTCAATGATGATATATGATACAATCCCGATTTTATATGAAATTGCTTACAGATGTCCATGGACAGCATCTCTGCTGTTGTCTCCAACGTACTATCAGGCAGACTACATGGTAATGTATTACTTTAACCAAAAAAATCTTTCTTGAATTCACCTTTAAAATTCACTGAATAACAGACAAAATCTCAGTAAATAAATAGGGTTATTTACAGCTCTGTGGCTATGTATAACTCCGTATAAGAATAACTCGTATAACTATAGCAAGTATGTAGTTATTTCAACAGCAATGTCAATTGTTCCCGACAAAGCAAACATTGGGACCTAATGTATTCATTGCGATCGGAAATCCCTCTAGACGGATCCGGTGGGGACACCTCAAAATTAAGGGGCCTTATCAAAGCACCCGAGTAAGGATTTATGGCCCCACCCGGGAAAAGCATTAATAACTTAATTACTTGATATTTGCGAAGTTATCGCGTTGAGCACAGCTCAACGGTTATGAAGATAAAGAATTTTTAACAAAGAATTTTATTAGAATATATATAAATTTGATAAGTCTAATATAAAATTTTATTTCTTCGTTGAATGAAAATACTTATTTTTTTTATAAGCTGAATAACAGAGTGATACTTTTTAGAGTTTTAGACAAACAGAAGTTACTATACGAGTATACTTGCAAATATTAAACGAAATAAAATAATACACATTCTTTACAATAAAAAATATGTCACATAGCAGCACATCAGCTTAATGCCAATAATGTTAGATGACTATGTCAAAATAGGGTTATTTTCCTTTAGTTATAAATGTATATACTATAAATATACTAATATACTAAATCTCATATTTCCCACATTGGTTTTTTATCAAATATATTTTCGGACATCAACAAACCATACATCGCCAAATAGCCTTTGATATTTGTGTCCACCTCTGGTATGATGAGTACTTTTCAAAGTGCGGCTTACGACACCTTGGGGGGTCGGAACCACCATAAGGGGGTCGCGAAACCTCAGTTAGAAAAAGATAAAAAGCTATATAAACTTCAACACATATTTGACTGAAAGAGTTTTATTAAAAGGCGTTTGGCCTTATAAAATGTTTTATTGTTCATATTTTATGTTTATAAAATAATTCAATGTTAAATTAAAAACGTCAAAATTTTAAAATATTTTTACGTCGAGATAGTGCCATGAAAAAGATTAAAAAGATACTGATACCAATACTCTATGTATTGGCAAAAGTTAAAATTTCCGCTAATAACAAGTATAATTTAGAGATACATAATCATACATTATTTTGATCATAAAGTTTATTAGAAATCGTACTTCCAATTAGAAAAAGGTACAAAGAAGTACCTACTGAGAACAAAAACAGAATGTCATCAGTAAGCGCCACACGTCGTCTATGAAAAATATATTAGAGGGGTGACACCCTTTATTAAAAGGCATTAAAGTATGGAATTCTTCTGTACTAGCTTTATTTAGAAAATAGGAATGCATTCCAATGTCGTTGAAAAGAACTTTGCAAAGGAACAAGAAATAAAGTTTAGAGAATACGGATTTTTTTTATATAAGATTCGATAACAGAATGAGATCTTCGGAATTTTTAACTCTCGAACTAAAACGAGTCTAATTATGATGTCAAGCCGTATAAACCGTAACGCGTGTAAAAAAATACCATACATACTGACGTACATACCTACATACGAAGATACATACATTTGTACGTACATGCATGCATATACTACATACATAGGCTTGAAAAACGTTACCCTCCTTTGGATGCAGTTGAGTAGAAGGAAAAAGCCGGCGGTGACAAACAAAAATTACAAAAAAGATTACAGGAGCTGTTTGGCATTGCCTGCGGCATATTGTAATTTTGTACTTGTTTTGTTCTTTTCAGTTAACTATTTTAAAGTAATCGCATTTTTTTAATAATATTTTATTTCATTCCGTAAACATGATTACATAGAGAGACACTGAAATCGATTTTCCATATTATAGAATCAGCTCGATAAATTAGCTTACATTGCTTATTTATTTTTTCGAAGCTTATACAATGCAATTATTTTGAAATTCCATACATCCCTTAATAATATAGCTCGACAAAGCATGACTGAGTTATAAGATCACAGCTGATTGCACTCCTTTGGTGAAATTATACATATTGCACCAACATCCCCCTAGACACAATGGAACGACATACAAAAGATGAACGCCTCGTTAGCTGCACAAGACTTTATTACTGTTCGCCGTAGTCGGAGACTGAATGATATTTTGATACTGAAAGGTAATTTTGATCTTCACTAGATACCGGATTTTGTTCTAATTAAATAAGTAACGAAATCTATATATATACAAATATATAAAAATTAGATGGTGTGTGTCTCTGTCTGTTTGTAACAAACGCAAGAACTACCGGCCCGATTTACATGAAAATTTGCATGGATGTAGCTTAATAACCTGGTCAGCTTAAAGGCTACTTTAGATTTCGATATTTTGCACTATTTAAGGATGGCGACTATTTCTATGTCTCGTAGCGAGGTATCCTCAAAATATTGCATGTTTCAATATTATTATAAACTTATCTTATCTTACTAATATAATAAGGCAAAAGTTTGTGTTTCGTTTCGAGTCTATCGAAAAAGTACCAAACACATAAGTGTTTATTAACAAACACTTATGTGTTTGTTACTTTTTCAATAGACTCGAAACGCAAACGGCGGCTTGAAACTAGTTACGAAATAAAATATATATGTTTGATTTATAAACTAATTGTCTTCGTTGTTATTGGTTCGGAAACTAATTGTCTTCGTATATGTTGTAGTATATAGTTGAAAGCAATTTTACTGTGTTCCAATAAAGGAAAATTAATAAAAACGACAAAACCCCACGACTTTATCGAGATATGTACCATTATTCAGACGGCCTCATCGAATTTTCTTATTGTACCTACCCTACCGTATGGAGACATATTGATATGCAGAATCTTTAAAACGTAAACAAAAACTTTTTCCCATTTGGTACCAGGAACAAATGGAAAAATTCGTTTATGAGCGTCTCCGTCCTATCCAATTATTATTCGGATTTTATTTGTCTTCATTAAAATGCATAGCTTTTCAGCTCCGTCGCAAGCATAAAAATTGGATGCTGTGGGATCTATCTTACTTTACGGATTTTTGAATGAAAGCTTAGAAGCGCTGTGCAACTTGCACCGTGAACACGTAGACGGCTAATGCGTAATGAGCACTGTCGATATTAAACAGTTTCAATATTACTATATTGTAGTAGTGAATTTGTTAAATAAACACGTATTTCGATAATTTAAAATATCAGAGAAATTTGATCCCGTTTCAGTGTAAAAAACGAAGTCTTATAACAAACTTGTCCTCAAATTGAAGATTATCTGCAACCCCAATAAAGCGAACACAAAAGGTGAACGTCGTTAGTTGAATAAGATTTATCCATGACTTATTAACGGGTTATCGGGTGCGACCATAACTTACAATGCATCTCGCAGATATAGAAATATATGGAGGCGCACATAAAGCTGAAAGTAGTTATTTGAAGTTGACTGCTGCGAATTGTACAACGTTATCGAATCCAGCCATAATTTTCAAACGAATATCTCAGTTGCAAAACTGTGTCCAATACGCATAAAATGTTGCTTAGTGCACAGTTAAAAATACTCTGCTTTTAATATATCGATTAAAATTGATTACTAGTGATTCGCACAATATCGTTTTCGTTACAAAATATAAATACAAATATACTTATAGTGTACAGCTTCGGAATCAATTTCAATTTTACAACAAATTTCTATCTTCAATTTAATAAACTCGTAAAGATTATAAAAGATCTTCGACCCCAATAAATCGAACGAGAGGTGAACGCCGTTAGTTCGACAAGACTTATCTGTGAGTTATTATACGGTTATCGGATGCGACCATAACTTACGATGTGCATCTCGCACTCACAGAAATATGTGAACTGCGGGTACTGGGGAATATGATATTATACGTAATAATAACCAGATAATAATAATAATAATAGTTGTTAACATCGATTGTAAGCAGCGCTTCGTTCGCCTGTCAAAAGTGCCCGCTAATCTGTAGGGTATTTTTAAATTAAATTGCTTTTATTGCAGAATTCAGATCACATGGGCTGAAAAAATATTTCAAACTATTATATAATACATTTGTGTATTCAAATCTTTGTTTTTTATATTAAATTTCCATTGATAAAATAATAAGCTTCGGAAATGATTGCCAGGAAAAAAGTATTTAGCCTTCTTTCACTTATTATAGGTATGTTTTTGGATAACACGACGTGACGTCAACTCAAAGCGTAATTTCGTTACTTTTCTCTTGCAATCTATTTAAACAGAACAGGAATGTAGCTACGTTTGTTAATCCTTATGAAGATATTATGATACTCGTGTAGGGAATATAAACACATGACGTTGACACGTTTGTTGCATTTTTGTCACAATGTTCAAATACATTTTAAACAAACAAGCACGTTGCAACATAGCTACTTTTGCTAATCCTCATTATGAACATATCCACAGTGCTATTATGATACTCGTGTAGGGAATATAAACAGGACGTGACGTCGGCTCGAAGCGCCATTTCGTTGCGCCGTCACCGGCACGTGGCATGCAGTCTTTATTAGCGCGGTTTCAACAAATACGGTTTGGTAGTCGACACCCGTCTGCGGTGCTACTGTTATAAGTCGAACAGTAAATTCTGTGATTAAAGATAAATATTGTTTTGTTTTATGTTATAAATACATGTTTTTATGCGTATTTGTTTAAATAATGTTTTATTGGTAGAGACGAATTTAAAGAAGACACCAATAAAACATTATTCATAACTTATAATTGATTTTCGTCAATTTCATAAGTAAATGCATTTCATAAATATTATAACATCAGAATAGTGTACAAGTAAGATAATGATTATGGCCGCTTAGGATATCGGTAATAATCAACTCTTTATAAAACAGAGGATCAATCTGAAATCGAGCAAAGATGTATTGCCACTCGGGGCTATAACTTTATAAATAAACTTTATTGTTAAATTTGGATAAACTGTATGTTGAAGCTTATATTTCCTTACTAGTTCAATCGTCTTATGATATTGATAGAGGTCTGTAGATGCATTGTGGATAGACAGTGGCAAGTGTTTTTTCATGCGTACCTACATGTTTTTGTTTTGTATGCATGTCAATTCTTTGTTGCGATACATGCTATGACTTGACGGAATATAACATATGATATATCATTAGATACGTTTAAGTTCGACGAGTGATATAGAGTATCATTTCATCATTATTTAAA
Organism: Cecropterus dorantes dorantes; assembly: GCA_018249915.1. Lineage (NCBI taxonomy): Eukaryota > Metazoa > Arthropoda > Insecta > Lepidoptera > Hesperiidae > Cecropterus > Cecropterus dorantes. Next base: position 10,614 of record DWLI01003650.1, read on the forward strand.
AAAAATGGCGCTTATTAATAAGAAATACGGGGGGCGAAGCGACAACTTTATATTATCATGACAATATGGGTAACAAAAAGCTAGTAAAAAAACAAACTACGTTGATGCAAAATATCCGACTGTAAATGTCACTTTAAACTGTAGAGTTTATTGTTTATAATATATCTATGGCTATCAGCTCCATATAAATCGTCGTGTGTGTGGCGACCTCCCGCTACTGATCGACAAGATGACGTCACCGTTCTGAAACACGCTATCGGAGTTTTCTCAACATCCTGCATAATATACAAGTTCCTAACAAAGACTGTCGGAGCACGGCCGCTCCCCCGGCATGATCACCTAGCCTGGCGGAAGATCTCCCTTTGCCAAAGGTATATTATTATTTTTAAAAGAAACAGTTTTAATGATAAACTTCCATAATATTTTTTCCTCTAATTTAATGATATTCGTCAAATATCGTCGTCGGTCATAAATATAATTAGTCTGTACACAAATTAAACTATACCGATATATATTTTATATGTAAAGTTAGTTATTTCATGACAGACTCGCGGTTCATACATTTTATGCTTAATTAGCTCCAAATCATGAGTTAATCGACTAGATGACGCGATTTAGTGGAATTAATGCACTTTGATACAGTTTGTTTCATCACTATTATGTTATAATTTACTACCTAATTAAATTTTAGCCAAACAGCCACTATATATTATAACAGTTACAAGCGTCATGTCAAATTTTGAGCTATATTTGATACAATTTTCTCCCAAATTTTATGACCTTTTGATTAAAGGACTCATACATTCGGTGCTATTCTTTTTTTTGTAATAAAATAATCATTTATTTGCTCTCACAGTTATGTAAATGATACAATGTATTACAGGGTCTTAGGTACAATAATAGGACAAAGCGAATCAGACAGTTATATCCAAGTGTACCTGGTGAGAGCCTGGCGCCTGTGGTAGGTGTCAAAAGAACCTGAGT
>DWLI01003651.1:0-11597 GCA_018249915.1 Cecropterus dorantes dorantes
AACATACAAAAATACATACAATCCTCAATTTTCACCCTTCTACGATCAACCCTTATTTTTTAATATCCATTTTAGTATTATTTTTCCTTTCCGGTCAAAAACTGATCCATCGTCATTTAATTAGTTTGCCGGGTCAGCTAGTGATAATATATAAAATGCATAATTTGAAATAACGTATCCATTACACACATACCCCATTTTTTATATTCTACCCTTAAGGGGTTCGCACTGAGCTCAAAAATAATATAAATTAATTCGTCTTTCGTGAGTTAATGTTTTAAGCGTCCTTTGCACTCTGCAAATAATGTCTGGGAATCTTCTCGCTTTTATATATATAGTTAAAAAAAATAAGTATAATTGATTAGCATATGCCAATTTTTGCATCGTAAGGATTGCTTGAATGAATGTGATGAAAATAATGATTATCTCTTATCTTCGTTGATTCATATGTAGAATCCTACACTTTTACTACATGATCACTAGTCCAGAAACTTCTTTAATTTTCAAACTGTTTGCGTGTCGATGTGGGTAGCCCATTGCCACTTCAGATTCTGAGAGCTGCTTGCTTATCAGCACGTATCGGCAAGTGAACCAAACTTTCGCAACACGAATAAAATTAGTCATCACGCCATTTCAAGTGAAATAAACGCAATCAATAAAACCGCGTGATAAGGGTTATCGACACAACATTACACTGTTAGTATTAGCATACCGACGATGCGGGCGGTTCATATAAATGTACTACGATGGCGGCGGTGTCCCAGTCTCGGGTAGTGAAAGTGTTTGATTGCAAACATGCTGAGGTTTTATATCGGGTTTTTTGTATTAAGTGTAGCGTTCGCGTATGCACCAGTGATCGAACATGTTGGGAACGAGTGTAAGTATTTAGTTTAGTAAATATCGACGCAGGTCGTATCTCAAAAAAAGCTACTTTACACCAGAGCCACAAAAACACATTTACAAAATTAATTATATTTAAACAAGAAAGTATGTGGCACTATAGTAGCAGTAGTACAAAAAAGTATTATATCTAATTTATGAAACCATTTAAGATTAATGGAATTAATTTTATTTATATAACTTAAATTCGTAATTTTTTGACTCGAAGTTCGCTTTCCTACGTCAATATATTGTATAAAATACATTTAATTATTCAAGTACTAAGATTGATAAAGATGAAAGTATATTTTTTCTTATTTACGTTGGAAATTTGTAATATGAAAACCACGAAACGCTTTTTGAACCATTTGTAATGAGTGCATGGACAATATATTAATAATATTAATACTACCCGGAACAGAAATCTAAATTAAAAATTTTGTACCGGACCATTTTAAACCGGACCCACTGTACAATTTTATATAAAATTTTAATAGCATACGACCATGCAGTCGACTTGGAGGTATGTGGTCATTGCCGCCTATCTATAACTACAAAGGGACAGTGTTAGTTTTACATATAAGCCTGAATATTAGAATGTTTAGATTTATATTCTGGGTCTGGGTGTTTGTGTATTTGTTTTTGTGTGTCCATGGCACCCGCGACACAGGAGAAAATCCTAGAGCGGGGCCATGTGTGTAGAAAGCGTGTGTGCGTAAATTAAAGAAAAAACAATGTTCCCTTAAGGACGAGTTAAATATTGATCTAATCTCCAATTATTAAAGTAACTGAATAATAAACAACATGTCATCCACATGGATAATTATGTCTGAAACTCGACTTCTAGAGTAAGAAGCAAAGTCATCACTAAAACACTGCCTTATAATTGAAAATTTCATACTAAATACCGTTTTTTACAGCACCAGAATCATACTCTGAGTTGCCATGTCTCTTAAGCGGAGGAATTTGCATGACAGAAAGTCATTGCCCTGATGATCAACTCTCAAAGATGTCAGGCCTTTGTCCGAGGCAGCAACGATCCGGAGTGGAATGTTGTCACGGCAGTAAGTGACCTTTCTTTAGCGACACGTATTGTTTAGATCTGTGACTGATCTACAAATTTTGGCAATGGTTATAAAAGTAGTTTGACCCATGAATCACCTAGTATCATCTTTTTTTGGTCACGGGGGGGAAACCTTCAATAAGTACCTGACGTCGTGGGAGTGACGCTAGGTTATCTGGGATTTTTACCGCACTAAAACCCCCTCGGTGGCCGTCCTCAACGCTGCGAAGAGGACTCTGGGACCTCCAAAGGAACGCAATCGGAGTCCTCTAAGCGCGTTGCCCCGTCGGGCTCCACCCAGGTGAAGGGCTGGGCCCATTGCACCTAGTATCATCTAGTACTGTCTAATAAGTCAGTGTTAAGAGCTGTAGTATTTTGATACTAAGGATATGATAAGAGGGACATACTTATCCCCAGGTATTTCAACATATATAATGTATATTGAAATACCTGGGGATATTGAAATACCAGATATATTAAGGCACCGTTCCTGGTTATTACCAGGGTAGCAGCTGTTCCAACTCAGGATTTAATGAAGACCTTACGAGTAGTAAAACAACACCGGACACGGTTAGGCCTTGTAACTTCCTCCATCAATATACATTGAAGCGGGACTATTCTAACCGAGTTTAAACCACTACGCTGTCACTGTCAACATGTTTTAACACGTCATTACTAACTTTTAAATATTATTATTGTTTGTTTCAGTATCCAAATATGAAACAAGATGTCGCCAACGAGGTGGTGAGTGTATGGAGAAGGCAGTATGTCCCGGTACACTGACGGACAAAATAGCTGTAGACTGCGGAACTGATGAAGCGTGTTGTATACTAGTTTAATAAAATATATTACGTAATCAATTATTATTGGTTTTTAATAGGTGTACTCTATTTAATAACTTCGTCGACGTGATGCCTATTTTAGTCATTTTTTACCGACTTCCCAAGGAAAGAGATTATCGAGTAGGCGGTCATATAGGACATACGTGTAATTCATCGTCGTGATCCAGTGAAATATTCAGCACTGACTTCGTGTCCATGTATCGCGTATGTGCTAAATCAACAAATATACAAATTATTTTTATTTTACTGACATAGAAGTCGATCCCATTTTTAGTTAAATGTTCAAGTAATGAGTCGTTGTTATTAGAGTTTAAAGAAATCACATTGAGACATTACTAAATCCGATTATGAATTTCGTATGTACTTTTTATGTAACAGAAGTAAAAAATGACCATGCAGTTTACCTGATGGTAAGTGGCCATTGACGCTCATGCATCTCTGTGATTAAGTTCACATAAGTTCACACCCTAGTACAGGGTAACCAGTGTTTTTATCCCTACTATTTCAAACGACAAGCATGGCTCTCTTTCCACCCCCTGCAAACCAATTTTCAGTAGCGTTTAATACTGCTGTTATTAGTATGGGTGGTGATACTTTGGGAGTGAATTCACGAAAGTTTCTACCATTTTCAGATATTGTTTTATTTTACTTTCCGTTTCACTAATAGTAGGAAAAAAATTGTGACTGAAAATTGTCGTCACATGGTATCAAACAAAAGTATGGACGTCTCAAAAGACTAAAGGATTGGGTTAAATAAATTAGATTAGTTGCCTTAACGACACAATTTTTAAAAAAGGAAGCTAAAACTCATGAAAATATCATAGGATGCAAAACTTTCCATCAGGTGGAGTGCGAGCATGTTAGTCGCTTCGTGTCTTAATAACACGAAAAACATGATCAGTAATTAATTAAACGACTGCTTTTTCTTGCTACAGACCATTTTAGTTATTTTTTGTAAGAACGAAGTTCAAAACGAGCATGTAGTGTACCTGATGGTAAGTGGTTACTGCCACCCATGGAAATCTGAAAGCAACTTCATATTGAACAGCGGTTCTATTTGAAGTCGACCATAAAAGCGGTGCCACTTCCGAGATCATCTTACGAGTATATATAAGTCAATCCAACCATCCAACCACATCCTTCCACCGAAACGCAAGAACTGCTTCACGCTAGAAACAGATGTGTTGGTAGCACCTGCCCATTGGAACTGCATGAGTTGTAACATATATTAAGTACAATTTTAAAAATAGTGGTGATTGTCGAGAGAGTGATGTACGAGTTCGTTAATTTAATAACTCTTAAACAACATCTGCGACCTTATTCTGACATAAGGTTTTGCTTATGTGGTAGGAATTCTTACAATGTATGTAATTTAAAGAAAAAAGGAAAAGGCTTTACAATCTATATAAATTACATACAAAATGACGACATAGATAAAAACTAAAATATGGCAGCTTTTCGTAGTTCAACTACACTAGAACCCGTACGAAATACAGAACCACCCACTAAACAGTGGGGATGTTAAATATGTTTCACATTTGTACATTTATTACAATGGCAACAACATTGTATTATTATTAGAGATCAGCTGGGAATTAAGAAATTACGCCCTTAAGAAATACCCCTGTGAAAAGAGAGAGCCCTCGATCACTGATCATCCTTGCCCACCGTAATCGCAGCACATAAGATATCCGGAGGTTATGACGTCCCCTTCATTCATTTCAAACCTATTCGTGAACAATCACAATCACAATCAAGACCTATTAGAGGTTTGATTCAAAGGACGATGAAAGCAGAAGCAGAGAACAGTGATGGCCGAATGGTTGCAACTCGGTCTTTCGATCAGGAGTCCGAGGTTCGAATCCCCGGCACGCACCACTGATGTTTCTAAAATTATATACATATTAGAAGTTAACTATCACTGCTAAACGGAGAAGGAAAACATCGAGAGGAAATGTACATATCCGAGAGTTCTTTAAAAAAGAATGTTCTTCAAGTAATGTGGTATTTAATTGTAAGTGTATGAAAGCTTGACATAAAACAAATTTATTTAATTTTAATTTGAATTGTATGTTTTTGTTTAAATTGTTAACTAACGTCTACTTCATTGCAGCGCCCTTTTAGGGTTTCATGTTGGTACATTATATACTGTTTTGACCTTTCTATCTAACACAAGATGCAATAAACGTTATTGTTATTATTAATTTAATAGTCATTGTTATTTTGAGGGTTCCAAAACCCTCAAAATAACAATGACTATAAACAGAATTGGAGCTTTGAGATCAAACACATCTGTTACTGTGTTGGAAAATTAAATTGAAATGCGTAGTATTAGCATTTGTTACCTTTAAACCAAGATAATAATAGACATTGCTTTAGGCAGAAGACATTTCGTCGCTTACATAACAATACCGCGCAAGTGATATTTGGTGAATTCTCAGGAGAACCCAAAAAGCTGTATTTTGTATTAAATTATTCGGACAAAATATACAGATTTTAGTATTTACTGAAAAGTTATTAAATATCACTAGCGAGGTATTGTAACTGTATATTTAGCATGAAATTCTTCAGACAAAAAAAAACAGTTTCACACTTGAGTATTGTTATCAGGTGCGCTGTATTCTTTGTGTTTTTTATAATGGTCTATTTACTACCTTTCATTTATACCCATATTGTCGTAATTGTCTCTATCCCCCCCCCTTTTTCTCTATTTGCAGGCATAATTTCTTATAATTATATAGCCTATGTCCAAATGTATTTCCAAATTAAGATTATTACAATGATATGGTATACTTTACAATCCGTCAAGCCGTTTGGGCTGTAGCGCATGCCAAAAAAATGAACATACATTAAAACAAACAAAGATACATATATACATACATACATACGCTCGGAAAACATATCGAGTATATGTATATGTATTTGCTACTTCCATATTATAAAAAAATGCATCGGTAGGGTCGCGAATCACGAAGAATTCTTCCACTTACGTCTTATAATTTTAATTACTTGAAATAAATGAATTTTCTTCCTCAGAAATTGCTTTATCAAAAAGAAATTAATAAGAGCTCGTTCGGAAGTAACCCGATGAAACTCATAACATCAAAAGAAATTAACTTCTTAGGGCCTTCTCAAATGAAGCGCACTTGCGAAAGATTTTTAATTTAGGAGTTTTTTATTTGTGTAAGCCGGCGCTGAGGAAACTTTTCAAAAGCTTCACTTATTATGTGATGAATAACGATTCCTTGTAATATCCGTGATATTGTATAATTTTAGAATTACGAAACGATGTAATAATACGCTTTTATTTTTTTGAGGGATCTAATTTTACCACGTGTCAGCTTCATCATCGTCGACCCATTAATGTCCCACTGCTCGACATGGGTCTTCTCTCAGATTGAGAGAGTTTTAGGCCATAGTCCCCCGCGCTGGCCAACTGCGAATTGGTAGACTTAACACACTTTTAAGAACTCATTTTTTTAGAGAACTCTCAGGTGCGCAGGTTTCCTCGCGATGATTTCCTTCTTCGCAATGTAGTGATAATATATTTCTAATACGCAAATAATTAAAAAAAAATCAGTGGTGCGTGCCTGAGATTCGAACCTCGGACCATCTATATATAGGCCGGGTTTCAACCATTAAGCTGTCACTGCGTGTTAGTTCAGTGGTTTGATATTTAACGCTTAAGAAATTAACGCTGGAGATCCAGAGTTCATGTAAAGATGGGTTCATGTGAAGGGTTTCTACCTTTACGGTTCGACTCCGAAGGCAGTACTCTCAACATTCTTATTTCCTGATTACAGCAGTATTAAGCGCTGATGTTTTCTAGCTTAAAAGTGTGTCAGGAGAGATATAAACGAGGGATTCTAACCCTGAGGACTAACTTCAGGAGAAGCAACGCATCTGTGGCTGACCTCAGACAGGCTTATCTGGGGTTGATAGCTTTAATTTGATACCAATATTTTCATTATTATAAAAATTCGCCCGTTCCTCTCCCTTTTCCCTATTTCCAGGTATTGTTTTTTCTCAAGCCATTTGGGCTGTAGCACGTATCAAAGAAATTGATACACATACAAACATAGATACATACGCTCAAAAAACATTATCCTCCTGACGCAGTCGGGTAAAAACAGCTAACACATTTGCGCAATGACGCAACACGACCTAACTATAGTACCGTATTTAGTGGATGAAACCCGCTCCGTACCAATTAATATGGCTTGCCTGATTGATTACTGACGATAAAACGATTATTGCCGGTTATCAGAGTGAAGCAGGTATCTATATTTCTAGTACAGTTTAGGAGTGTACACGTTATCCTTGGCGTGTATGGATTTGAAGCAGCAAGGGGAAGGGTATGCGAGCCACGAGGGATCCCTCCTTTCCATTTAGTGGATACTCTGTCCACCAGTTTTGTAGGCAGTGGTAATCACACACCCTGTCCATCCAGGCCTTTGAAATGACCTTCATCTGTCGTACCTAGGCCTAATGGAGAGTTGGGGGATCGATGGGAGTTTTTGCCAGTCACCGCGTCTGGCGTGTTTGTCGATGACTGCAGTAAACATTAACGTTACACAGGAAGACGCTGATGTCCATGTCCTCCTATGAAGTAGCAAACGAACATGCAGCCTGATGGTAAGTGGCTACTGCCGCCTATGGACATCAGTAATCAACCCTAGGCAAGATCAGTCTTACCTAAGGTTAGCCACAGATGCATCGCTACGCCTGAGGACTAAGATGGACTGCCTCGGAAAAATATGTCTTTTCTGGTCTGCAGGGTGGGGTAAGCTCACCGTACAGACCAGAACACAACAGCATAACACTACTGTTATTAGGCAGAAATAGGTATGGCGGTGGTACTTACGGAGTTGAACCACAAAGAGTTCTACCATCAAACGGAAGACATCTTCGGGAAGCAAAAAAAGAATGTGATCCTATGTCTATGTCTAACAGTACATCTCAATGACAAATGATATTTGAAGGTGAACCCTTTGTTGTTAATCTCCGGAGGCGTAATCGCTACACCCATTTCGGCCCAATAAAAACAATGTCGACAAAAAAACAACAACAATGACCCGCGTGGCGGAGCGGTCACCATACCGGTCTGACGCGCAGTGCGTTCTGGGTTCGATTCCCGGCCAGACAGACAACTGAATGATGAGTTTAGATTTATGTTGCGGGTCTGGTTGTTTGTGTATTCGTCTTTGTGTGTCCTTGGCACCCGCGCCACAGGAGAATCCTAGTGCGGGGCTATGAGTGTAGAAAGCGTGTTTTTTTTTTGTGAGTGTACAAAACGTGCTTTAACGTTAAGCGTTGCTGTGTTCTGGTCTGAAAGGTGTGGTAAGGGAGACTACTTATCCGAGGCGTTGCAACTTGGTCCTTAGAGGTGGCAACTATCCAGAGTTGATTCCTGGTGTCCATGATTGATACTTGCCATCAGGTGGACTGCATGCTCGGTTACTACATAAACGTTGTAAATACGTCACCCATCTGTGCGGATGAAATAAATTATTGTTGTAATCAAAGTACAGGTACCGGTGATTTGAACTTAAAACTCATTCCAGGATTTCTTTTCAGGAAAATATATTAGGATCTCAAACTCCGAACATTAGCAGCCTACTTCCAAACTACTCGACTCGTATTAGTCTAAGTGTACGCTGAGATAGAGCCGACTTGAAATAACGCGGAACTAACTTCACAGCTCCAAAAGTTTTAATGCCCTGAAACAAAGTGCTTGACGCTATGAAAAATGTTGGTTAACTTTAAAGCGAGGGTATGCAAAAACGGTCTTTATTTAGTTTTCAATTATTTTGCTGCGATTTGTTATTCAAACATTTTAGTTTGCAGTTCTATTTTTTATTGACTCGCCTGGTGGATAAAAATTATTATTATAATGCCAAACGATTCCGGGTTCGATTTCTGGAAAGGTAGACTTAACTAATGAATTTTGATTTTTGTTCTGAGTCTGTGTATAAGTGGTCAACTATAGATTTGTGTTTTGTGTATCCATGGTACTTATGACATCTTAAGGGCTAAGGGTGTAAGAAACAATCTTTTTTTTACTCGATTGTAATCTTAATAAGAGACTAGGTTTGCAACAGGTATAGGTCCTATACATATGTATACAAAGTCTTCTGAGAGTTATTATAATATTAACCTTGCCGACAAATGGTACAATTACGCGTATGACGGGAAATAGCCAACTTTTCAGCTACCACTTAATCCGTATTATCTTAATACCTTATTGCCAATCTAATCTAGCTAGGAGTTCTCGGATTAACTCTAATGCTAGTATCTCGTTAAAGCACCAGTAGGTCAAGTTATATTTGAAATTATAGACTTTTAGATTGTTTATGTGTATGGAAGAACCAGTGTAGTTCGACGGGGGAGGTACAACCGCCACATCTATTTTTAGCATGAAGCAGTTCTTGCGTTTCGGTAGAAGGGTGTGGTTGTCGGCTTACTTATATATTAGGCGATCATCTGAGTCCTCGAGAGTAGCAACGCATCTATGATCCACTTTAAATAGGGCCCTTGCTTACATGTCCATCAGCGGCACTGACAGCTTACGATCAAGTAGAATGCATTCTTGTTTATTTATTTATTTAACAAATCCACAGCTACTTAAATAATATATATACAATACTTTCTATGTTAAACTAATAAACCAATTACGTGGCGCGACGACCTGTACTGTGGGATATAACTAGATAAGGAGAACCGAAGATCGGGCTCAGAGGCACGCTTTGGAAGAAGCCTATGTTTAGCAGTGGAATGAAACTGGCTGTTAATGATGAAGCTTTAATAGAGATTTAAACAGAGTAATTAGCATTTATCTTTTATTTTCATTCGTTTAGAAACTAGTCTCGCCTCTAGTTTAACTGGCACACAAATCTGACAAGGCTTTTGATTTACATTGCAGTATTAACGTGTTCATGAATGCCTTAATGCGTTCATAGGATTATCAAGCGTAGCAAGCATTAAAGTTGTCTCGGTTGCCGCAAAAGTTTGCACGAACTCGGCAAGTACCTAAACTAATCCGCTTATTTCCGAACACATCTCGCGAGGAGTCCCCGGATTATTTCTAATACCGGCATCCCGCTGACGCGCCAATTTACATCGGATCAGTTAAGACTTATAAATAATGTAAATATGGGATTTAGGTACATTATCTTCAATAATTTTGAGATGATAATGTGATTTAACTTAATCTTAGAATGAGCGTTTGCAAACAGATTATAAAGCGTCGTAATTATTTAATATGTTAATTTGGCAATGAGTGCCTTAATTCGACGTATGTATAGTAGCATAAGTATTAGCAGCTATCTGTCAATATTAATTGTAGTAGTTTAAAAAGTATTGTGCGGTTCAAAAAAATACAGAGAAAGGAGGTAGAACTATTTTTGATTTGTTTCCAAAGGGCACCGCCACACTTATGATTGCCTTATAACAGTGTTAAGCGTTGCTACATTGTAACGTGTTATACGGTAGTTATTTTCATACGAGGCGTTCCAACTTAGTCCTCCGAACAGTCAGATCGCATCTTTTGAAGGCGGTAGAACTCTTTGTGATTCGACTACGGAAGCATCACCCCTTCACCTATTTCTGCCTTATAACAGCAGTATTATGTGCTGCTTTGTTCTAATCTTAAAGGTGTAGTAAGCATACTTTCGACGAGGCATTCCATTTTAATCCTCATGATAAGGTAGACATACTTTCCGAGGCATTCCATCTTAGTCCTCAGGGGTAGCAACGCATCTGTGGCTAACCTTAGGCGAGACTTTGATCTCACCTAGGGTTGATTACAGATATCCATCGGCGGCAATAGCCTCTTACCATCAGGTGGGCTGCATGCTCGTTTACTACTATACTATAAAAACATAATTTGTAAAATACAGTAAGAAATCTATTATTATTCTATTGTACTCGTAATGATTTGATACATCATTTTTTATTAGACGCATACATTTGTATTCGTAATATCAATACATTATTATATCTTTATAATAAATCAAGATCATCATAACGAGTAATATAAATCTTGATATTTTACCTTATTATTTGTTTCTGCAATTTTCTGTTGTATTACTAACTCTGGTAATATAACAAAATATATTTTTAGAAAATAGGCTACGGCACTTAATATTCGAGAAATTATGTAAAAGAACATTAAAATAACTTGTCTATTACTTTTGATATTTAAATATAAATATATTTTTAAACAAAAATCTTTTTTTTATCACAATGCACTAACAAACGAGCTTTTACTTCTCCTGAAGGTAATTGTCATAGACATATATGTATAACCAACTTCATATATGTATGAAGCAACTTCATGTAAGTATAACGTTCTATCTCAAGTCGATCATAGATGCGTTGATGCCCCAGAAGACTAAGATATCCCCTCAAATACAAGTGAACCGGCGACCACACCGTTCGACGTTCCACCGAAATGCAAGAACTGTTTCACGATAAAAATAGGCAGCGGTGCTACTTCCTCGATTGAACTACACTGGTTCTGCTACATGCTACTTTTTATATCTTTCTAATCTTAATAATAATATTAGCGGTATAATATGTTGAATAGTCTTGCAATATTACTAATTTTTATGTGAAACATGTGTCACGGATGTCCTTATTATTACGCTCATTTTACTTATTTTTAGTATAAAAACTTAGATACATTACAGTGTAATCATATAAATATATCCTGTCATCATATAAATGTAATAAATTTGTAAATTATATAAAACTAAATGTTTTTCCTTCGTGAGGAAACCTACACATCCGAGAGTTCTTTAAAAAAAAAAGTT
>DWLI01003652.1:0-11596 GCA_018249915.1 Cecropterus dorantes dorantes
CGTACGATTTTTAAGTAATGAAACCAAGTTAAGGGACTTTAGTAAGTAATCGTACTCCACACAAACATCACCGCCATATCCTTTTGTACCTAATATAGTATAATAAATCTGGTAAAGTAGACGTACTTATATGAGCCATACCAACTTATCAGTGATCATTATCAGATACGACTCAGGTCATATCAGTTGAACTTCATGCTCGTATGCTACTTCAGTCTTATAAAAAAATGTTTGCCTTGGATTAATCTAGGATTCGGACCTCCGGCAACCAAAATTCATACCACTAGTCTATACCACGTCTGTATAAAGGTATTTTTTTATCAGTACAATAATAATTACAAGCGACTGACAGGCGAGAAAGTAACTGTTAACAAAACGTTGCAAGTTTTTGTAAATACTGAGATTCGATTGGAGTTGTTTGCGAACGATACGTTGAACCCGCCCGATACCGGCCGGCTTCGTGGGCTTGCAGAATAATATAGATGCGATAACTGAACACACTGATCAGCTATGTTTTTTTACCTGACGCTAAGGAATATATTGCTATTTAAATCTTTAACTGTCTGTCTGTGCGTCTGTCTGTTAGTCCGGCTGTTTGTCTGTCAGGCTGCCGGTTCGTCTGTTTGCATCAGAATGTTTGAACATTTAAATGTATGCACTTTGTTGATTGATTGTTTATATAAGAAATATATCATAACTAACTTTGTAAGTGTCGTCGTACGGCTATACTTACAATATAATTACATTTCATTTTATTTCACTACTACTACAAAGTCTTCTCTATACAGTAAAATACTCGTACATACTATAATATAAACAAAACATTACTTGCTAAGTCTATGTCTTCCGAATCGATTAAGCGATTAACTTACTTACACAATTACCTACTTTACGAGCTTATTTTTAACCGACTTTACAAAGGAAAAGTTATCTATTCGACAGGTATTTTTTTAATGTTCATTATGTGTATATTTTTGGTAGTGTAGAGTCGATATGGACAATTAATAGACTAAATAAAAAATTCTTATGTGGTTAATATTGACTTCTATAAATAAACACAAATTTAACTTTTATTCATTCAGCTATACGATGTGATAAGACAATTTATACCTTATTGCAATTTATGAGTATATGTATGGATGTTACGTTGTATGAATAACATTGCGTCATGTGCATAAGTACCATTAAACTGAATTGATAACATCTTTCTTGCTAGCTTTTTAGCTATATTTCGTATATATATATTTTTTTTTAAATTTTAATATGTTACGGTTTTGTCACGTAATGCGTTTTCTTTTATTTTTTAAATTTTTGAAAATTTAATTTAAAAAAAACTGCATATCGTGAGTACCCGTACCATATTAACATGTATCGATTTCGTGTTAATTGTAATCTAAAAACATATTATTTGTATATTGTGTAGACACTTCTCGTTTAATATCACTTTTTTGATTATAATGTCTACTACTAAAGTTTTAATTACCAATTGTTATAAATTGTTCCGGTTATTGACTTAGTCATTAAAAAAGCAATCGCATGATAAAATTAAATTAATAATTATTAATATATTTTTTATTGTATATATGTAGGTTAGATATAGATGTAGGCAGTGATGTACATTCGAGTTCAAGATACCCTATACAATTTATCTGGATTACAGGATGCAATATTTTTAATTCAAGTATAAGTACAAAATTAATAAAAAAAAAGATACAAGATGAATGTTTTTCTGATACTTGTATGTTAAATAAGTTACACCTCCGGAGTATGTATGTTTAAACAAGTGTGTTTAAAAAAGTGTGTAGGATTATATTTTACAAAATTATTTTGAAAAACCATAACATTTAATAATTTTGCGAGTTCAATCATACAACCTGCATATTGCACACAACACGCAAGCACAGTAGGAACGAACGCGAATGCAATTCATTACGAGAGGTGTAGCGCCCGAGCGGAGCCGCGGGGCGCGTCGACCTGCGCATGATTGAGGGTGTGTAAAATCTATTATGTAACCTGCGTTTAACCTGATACACCCTAATCCTCGCCACAAAAAACCATCGGGATCCAGTTTAAGGCGCGGGCGGGGCGGGGGCCGGTCTCGGGACGCGCCACTCTGCCGCCGAATAAATTATGCTCAACGCACACTCGCTGCATCGTCGACTGCAAACGCATGCGATGTATTCGAGCACTAAATGGGATATTCAAGTGTATTCACACGAAGCACTTTTGATGTTTTTGCTCGAAAATCAGGGCTCTTACTAATTTCACGAATGACAGAAGCTTTTATCGTTTGCTTTGATACGGTTGAAGTCAGATCGGGTGTTCACGTACCGTGTTTAGTCTGAAAAGTTCGATTAGGCGGACATGAGGCATTCCAACTTAGGGAGTACTAAGGGGTGTACTGTTTGTGATACCTAATTTTCAACCCTAATTTTGGTAGATAGAGTCAATTGAGTGTGGTATTTTATACCCTATTTTTTGTACATAGCCAATGAGGTCATGTTATCACTTAGCATCAGACTATTTTCCCATTCGAACAATACAAAACACGGTTTTGCTTATGTCATCCCGTTAACGCCGCTTTACGTTATTCGATAATAATACAACACACACCTTAGTCCAAACTCCAAGCCAGCGCACCATCGGATCCTTATCGATCGACTCGGATAATCCGAGGTCGCTCGGCGGCCGGCGCCCGCGCTGACCTCCCGCCCCGGCCGATCGGAACGTATAACGAAATGCCATTCGCAATAGTCACGACGTTACCGTTCCGGAGATAAGCGTGACACGCGTGACGCGTGCGCGTGCGCGTGCGACCCGCCTTAATTATTAATTATGATCCGCGCTGATGATTGATGGATATCGAAATGGAAGTAATGATGCAATTAACTACGAATGAAAGGAGCTAACATTAGTATATTTATCAGAAAAAGTTTTGTTACGAAAGTATGTATGGCATGACAGAATTTTATCCAAGTCGAAATCAGTAGTCAAACAAGTTGCAAGCATCTGTGGTAAAAATTCTTAGTGACTGTTACCACTTAACGTCAAATAGCATAATATACCCAAATTATATATGTATTCAGCTAATGCTACGAAATAACAAACATGAAACATGAATAGCATACAACTTCCCCAATAATTATGGACAGAGAAACATCGTGTTGTTGTGGACGTAGTCGCTTTTTAGAAATCGGTTCTTTATTGGCCCGGATTACATTATGACTTAATCCATTTTTCCACGCGACAGTACGTGCCCATTGACAGTGATTGTTCAAAATTGACAGTTCAATCGATTTCGCAACGACACACCGTTCTGACCGGCTCTTGTTCTCCGCACTGTTGGCAACAATGAGCCGTCGCAGCATTCGACATTATTGACATACTCCTACATTTAATGGAATTACACAACCAGTTTCTAAACAATGGAGCTTTGATCGATCTTAATGGTTACGCCAAAATAGATATACTTTTTCTGCTATAATGTATGCTGAATATATGTTGTAATTGAATATATAACTTTTGATAGTACAACCGTGAACTAAGTGTAAAACATTAGATAACGCAATTTACACTCATATGACTAGGATTTTCGTGTTGAGGGTGCCATATAATCACACTTAGACGGATACACAAACACCCAGACCCAAAACAGAAATCTAGATCAATTATTTAGATATCTGTCTAGGCGGGGATCGAACCTGACACCCATTGTGTCTTAGACCTGTAAGATGACCGCTCCACGCAGATAGTCGTTACTAACTTACTCGCTATGAGTCTTAATAATCTTAAAATATTGTGTTATAATAAAATAATAATAAAAATCTTAAAATAAAATAATGTATTATATAATTTGTTTTTTTTTTTGCCTTGAAAATTCAATCAGGATATTTTTACAAAATTTTATAAATCAGTTTTAAGCTCAGTTTTTAGATCCAACTCAACTAAAATCAACACTATTCTGAAATCATTATTAAGCACGTAACGTATATATATCAAATTAATATAGATCGCTCGTTTCACCGTATCTGTATCACAAATCGATTCTCCGTTCAGTAGCCTCGTTCGATTCGTTCCCGTTGGAGATGGACAGAGCGTCCGGCTTATCGGAAGCAACTGTCCGTTTCGGAATTGAAAGCTGAGATTGCGCGCGTCGGAAAGTAAACATTTCGTCGATTACACGATCCGTCGACGGCGTGATAAGGTTAAGGTTTTGATTCTTTTGCGTGGGTTGTTTAGGTAAATAATACGTGCTCTAGTATTCGGGGGATCGATGTGAAACGACTGCTTGATTTCGTGAAGTGAATTGTTGGTAACTAGCTGTGGTCTGCGGCATTACACGCGTTAAAAATGTAACAGAACTTAAAATTGTAACTTTTGGTATTTGGAAATGGATTTTAATTTTATAAAATCTAGATGTTATCTGACGATGTGGGCTATTAATATAATTTAATTCTGATATTGAAAGTCGGTAGTTTGGTTGGCGATTGGCGATTTATGCGACAAAAATTGTAAAAAAAACATAAAATAGAAATATCCCTTATTGTTTATTACTCAAACTATCTTTTTACAAAGATATGCAATGTACCGGCAAGTAACTTAATTTTATTATACTCGTATGTACGTAGAGTCTTTATCATCCACATAGTTATGATTTATCATTTATATAAGTTGTTAGTAAACAAAACCTTTCTTATTTTTCTAATGATTTACGAGTGTCAGTTTCTTGAGATCAAGTTGTATTTGTAATGGGTCCAGTGTCTTCGTCTTCTCCGTAATATTCTTCATGATTATGTTAATACATGGTTATGTTAGTTTAAGTTAGAAATCATTGTCAAATGCAAAGATTCCATTCAATAACATTTATTTAATTATTAATTATTCTATATGAATATAAAATATAAAAAACTGATTATATGGCAAACTGTATGCCTGATACATTCTCTTCCTAAGCTGGGTGCCTGGTAAATTGTATTTAATATAGTACAAAGAAGATAGAGCAGTTTATACAAATGTTACCTATTCCTACCTAAAAACAGCAGTTTGGTACGCTGCTATGTTTTGGTCTGAATAGGTTTGTACTTACCCGATGCGTTCTAACTTAGTCTTCTGGAGTAGCAACGCATTTGTGGCCAACCTCAGGTATGATTCTCTTATCTCGGGGTGATTACAGATATCCACGGGCGGCAGTAGTCACTTACCATGGTGGACAAGCTCATTTGCTGATTCCACAATTAAAACTCTACAGCTTCTTTTCTTTGACACTGAAACATAATATTAACATCCAGCAACATTGTAATTACATGTTTGTATATATAGATAGTTTTCCCTGATACCATTATCAACATTATGTATGTAACTGATTATGGATTGTAACTCAATCAAGTGAACATTGTATCGTATGAGACGTGAGCCTCTCGCTTGATGTGATTGCGGTGATACTGATAATCGCGTTGAACTGACGACCGTACCGGCGTACAGTATGTCGCCGCTTCTCACGGGAAACGTTCGCTGCGACCGCACTGATACTGTACCACAGTCTCATATTCCCCGGTAGCAGGGTCGTCGTATGCACCGCTAGGTTATACCCGCGGCTACGTCCGCCTCATAAACTATGTGTGTGTCAAATTTCAGCGAAATCCGACCGGTAGTTTTAAAGTGCGGGTGTAACAAACATACATACATTCTCGCATTCTTTCGCATTTATAATATTAGTATGATATGAGAACAAACTGTAGATTAAAATTACTATATGTGAACTCGATTATGGTTATAGCCGTGATTCGTTTATAAAGAAGCTGACTTTGGAAAATGTTAAAAAAAATATATTACAACTAGGTGTGCTACCCGGTTTCACCCGGTACTAAATGAGACAAAAAGCAAACAAACATAGCGTGATATTATATAGGATAAAGCGTTCCTCAATAAATAGACTATTAAATACAAAAATATTTTTTAAATTCGAACCAGTAGTTCTTGAGATTAGCCCGTTCAACCAAACTCTACTGCTTTATAATATTAGTATAGATTTCACGTAGTTCATTTTAATTTAAAAAAAAATGTAGCGAGGACATTGCAATGTGCATTGCACGTGTATATTTACGTTTTCGTCCGTACCTTACAATATACTTCGCAACGATAGGTGCAAACGTAAACAAGGACTGTTCTGAGGACACGTAACAAAATCGTACTAAGGGCACCGAAAAAACATTTCCTAAATCCGATTACGTCATAAACTATATACATACGCATAATGCTAATTGTAATAAAACTCTATGTAGTCTGAGTAATTGCAATAAAACGTTTTGACCAATTCCGGCGTCGATTATGTTAATTTCCGATCGGCCATTACCGACCGGTCCAGTTACGGTAACGTCATTTGCATCGATCACTCTGTTGGCGATGGGATCTCGTGCAGATGTATTTGGACGGACGTCAAAAGCCGAGATATATCGTATGGGCATTGATCGCAGGCATCCTTGAGATGCATTAATGTCGATGAATCGGTAACCGTTATTCATTGCGGCAATTGGCGGGCCGGTGCGGCGTGACGCGCGCCGCACGTGAGCCGCATGGGCCGGTTGCGATTTGCGATTTGAGCCCTCAGTACGAGTTTATTACGTTTGCTCAAAATAAAGATTGTTTACGTTTTTGCTCATGCTCAGGTAGACATGGGTAATAAAATAAACAGTGACCGTTTTGATAAAACATACTGAACTCCTACTGAGAGCACTATGTCCTAAGTACGAATCTATTACATTTTCGTAATATAATCATTGTTTACGTTTTCATGCATACATTGCGTGTTTTCAGTTTAAGCCAAGCTATGCAATTGCTATGTATAATCGTAAAACTAAACGATGATCATTTTGAGAAAACGTAATAAACTCGTGCTAAAGGGACAGATTCGGCGCTCGCCGAGCGTTATCGCGATCCACCCGCCAGTCCTCGCCATATGGCCGATGTCACATACGGCCACTTTTTGCATAGCGATTTGTCAAAAGCTTACGAAGTCTTGTCTTTTGTCCACTCAGTGGAATTTTCTGCCAACGATCGTTTGCAAGTGATATTCTGAAATTTCATATTATCACTTTTCATTACATATAATATCATCATCAGCTTATTGTTTACGATTCTGACCATATATTGTAATGTACTTTGCATTACAATATAATTATGCTTTGAAAAGGTAACAATGTTTTAAGGAAACGTATTAAAATTGTAATAACCCCGCCGGAAACTTTAGCCAAATAAACTGCAAGTGTGATCTTTTTTTGTTATAAAATTGAAGTGGCAAACAAGCATGAGATCTAACTGGTGATAAGTGCTCACTGCTGCCCATGGATAATCGTAATCAACCTTATATAGACCAGAGATTATCTAAGTGAATCAAGATTTCTTGCTCCTCCTTCGGTCTAAGATGGTAGTCATGGCATGAACTGCTTCACTATAGAAATATTTGTGGTGGTACCACACGGTGGAGCCATACTCGTTCTACATGTTTAGAAATTTTTCGTGGGTCCTGTGATTTGCAACTATGATTGATTGGTGCGTGATTAAACAATGATTGATTCCAAGTTCAAGTTTTGCTAGTGATGTAAAGTTAAGACGATTGATTTTAGATGAAAGGTTTACAAATTTGTTGTAGTATGTATAATGTATGTTTAATGTTGTAATAAATGGCTATGATCAAACAATTATTCTAATTATATGAATATTACCATTACTTAGATTATTTATGTAGTATTTTCTGTAAAATTATTTAAAAACTGTAACGTGGAATAAGATAGAGCCAAGATAGCTTTGTTGTTGAACGAGATAAATCATTTTATTGGAATAAGCACCTATGTTATCGTTCATTTTGCTTGTAGGACGAACATCGGAGGTATTAATAAGCTACCGAAGCCGGAGGAAGGGGCGATAAAACGCTAAACGATGAGCTGCTCGTAAAAGAATCACTTTAATAGCCTCGTGATTAGCTCTGCGCCGTAATGTTTTATTGGATTCGTTTTCTCCTGCACGAAGGCAACAGACAGTACGCGTCGGCCGTAACCTATAAAAAAGCTTCGGCTTCCGTTCAATTTCGAGAAATACTATTTGTGTCGCTAAAATTGTACGCCTTTGATGCTATACGATCGTGTCGACTCTTATCTCGCGCTGTTGCTCACTTGTGAGACGTCTTTATTTTGTTCAGAGGCGACTATTGTTTATATATCTTGCCAAAATATTCAGCTCTCTTCCGGGAGGCGGAACAATCGCATCATTGTAGCTGACGCTGAACGGGACTGTTGTGTCTTAATGTAAATATTTTTCACGTGCACGCCCCGCGGCACGATAAGCGTGCGCTGCGTTCTCTCTATTCAATAACGATAGTGCCGCTCGATTATTTGGCGGGACGCCGATCTCATGTTTACGTGTCGTACGAACAGTTGGCATTATCTCGGCCGGCGTCAATGAAACGCGCGCTCGACTCGTGTGCCCCGGATCGCTGGCGTCCTGACACGGTTCGCGGTTGGCTCGTCGCGTTATCTTCCACCATGTGGACTCGTGGAGGCTGCAGCGGTGCATAATGCACGGGCGCGCGGGGCGGGGGCGGCGGCCCGGGGGACTCCGCTCGCGCCGCCTCGCCTCTCATTCGCGCCGCGATCGCCGCGACACGAACACGTATCGCTTCCGCGCGCGTCACCGCACCGATCGCTGCGTCTCCGTAGACGGCGTGCGTTGTCACCGTTCGCGTTTAACAACCGCCGTGTAAAAATAAAGCCGGCGACAGACGGCGGTGTTTCGAGTTATATTTAAATGATAGCGCGGACGCCGTGCCGGGCTCGCCTCGGACGCTCGCCGACATGAGACTCAGAGAAGACACAAGTACGTGCGACACCTTGCCTACTCGTAAACTAACGTAGACGTGAGATGTTCCGTGTCGGAGGCGATGTGAATCCTCGCCGATGACCGGTGTCCCTGTGCCTATCGGTTTTGTGTTTCGTACTTAGTTTTGCGTGATTGTGTTGGCAACGTCGCCGCTGCTCTCCGTCGACGGCCGGTGGTTTCGATGTGGCCGAGTTTCCGTTTTTGAGCGGATTTCTTTAGTGAGAGGATGTACAAGTTGAATTATTCATCGTTTCCTGTCTTTGTCGTTTTGTATTTGAATCGTGTCGTAAGTAAAGCTTGAGAATATGCTAAGGCGTTCCATGAATAACCCGGCTCGTGGTCGTTCCGGGAATGAACTGTAGATTTAATGGCAATAATGGCCCATTAAGAATAATCGCGCGCGGGTGTGTTGGTAGTACAAGCGTGTTTATGTGTAACTGTACGCCGGGTCTTGGGTTACATTCGTCGTCGGTCGGTATCAGCGTGTATTTACTGCGGTGTGGTGTTATTTCTAATCGTGTACGCAGATTTTAATGCTCGCGATCGGTCGAGTTAATGATTCTCGAACGGGAATGTAACCCTCGAGTTTGTTTACATTGATGTTGGTAAGATTACGTTGCAGAATGTCTACTTTGTTGTGATGCGATAAATTGTTAGAGATAGTGTTGTAGACAAGAAAACAGATTGCCGTTTTCCTGTCTATATCGTTATTGTTATGCCTCTTGAAATTCGGTGAATATTATTGAAGTGAACGCATGCTATATTTATTCTATTTGTTAGTTGTGTTTGCTGTTTTTTAATATACTTAAAGTGGTTAAGTTCTTATATCGTATTTACAAAATGATATGAAAGAACGATCTAAAGGATAGTAATGCGTTTGGGATTCATCTAAAATTGGCTATCGCAGAAGCGATTATAGAGATACAGATTGGAATGAAATTGGCTACAGGCGTCTGTAGGTTGCCTTAACATGAGGAATATCGTATTATACATGTTATAACTTATATATATCTGTATAATTAGTAATTTTGAGATATTAGATTAATGTCGGCGATTTCGCTTTTTTGTTTTAGATTGTTTTTAATAATCTCAAATAATTAGTAGCGTACTATGTTGTTAAGTAAGCAAAAAGTGGATCTCCATTATGTTTATGATTATATGTTGCTTAATAGTTATAACATAGTGCCTGTTTTATAAAATGGACATTATTTTGTTTCAAGCTATTTTATCTTTATGAAGGAAAATTAAGTTTATGTGGAAACTTATTAAAGTGCCCTCCAACGACAAAATACAGTAAATAAGACCTGAATCCTTTACTCCTATGAAAATAATTATGGAAATGACGCATAAAATATTTTTGATGTTGAAAGAATCATGAGTAAAATTTTAGAATTGACAGGATATATAAAAATATAATAAGTAAAATGTTGGAAATAAGAGGATATTATTATTTTATACAGAAGACTAGACTGAGATGTATGTAGATAGCTTTTGGAATGTTATATGTATGCCTTCCGCGGCAGGCGGCGCTGCAGGAAATGATAACTCTTACAGACTACTCGGTATTAATACAATAATCATAGTAACAACAACACACTAACGCGTGATAGAAATAAAATCTAAAGGCCAAGAGAGTCGGAATCGTGCTCTAAGGGTTCAGCACCATTATCATGAAAAACAAACAAAAAAAATCACGTTTGTTGTATGAAAATAAAAATTTAATATATTCTGTGAAAACGTGTGAAAATTTCATCTGTCTATCGCTATCATGGTTTATGAGATTTAACCTGTTGATAGTCAGACGGACAACGGAGTTTTAGTTATAGGGTTTTTACCCTTTTGGTGCGGAACCCTAAAAACCACCGTCCATCGGTTACGCTCCGTGATAGTGTGCGTGTCACGTGATTATAGTGTTTTAGTGTATCTGGTGTATCTAGATGTTTAGATACACAGCAGAATTGCAAGTTTACGATGAGTTGTACAGATAAGCGTATGAGATGACAGTCTTTACATTATGTAGAGTAACGTTATGTTTGTAGGGAAAGCTGTAAAGTTTACATTGACAAGTCGTATGGTAGAATGAAAGGGATCCAAGTAAGTATTCGAAATTCGAAATATTATTCTATATACTTGAATATACTCCTAAAAAATCTTATATCTCCTAATAACTATATTGTGTAGAGAATTCACTAAGTCACAATTTCGTGTTACAAAAAGTACTAATAAATGTTACTGCTTATAAATATAATGTAATAAACATTGTAGTAGCCGCCTCACTTATATATGAGAGCCGCAGTAGCTTATATATGAGGTGACCATCTTAGTCCTTGGGAGTAGCAAAGCATCTGTGATCGACTTCAGGTAGAGCCTCTGTTCTATATGAAGTTGCTTACAGATGTCCATGGGCGACATTAACCGCTTACCATCAGTTGGACTGCATGCTCGTTTGCTACTGCGATCTGATAAAAAAACTAGGAAAGACACTAAAAATCGAACAAAGTTTCGTTATTTTCACACAATGCAAATTTCGCACGACGACCCGTGTGGCGAAGCGGTCGCCATACTGTTCGGATGCGCAGTGGGTTCCGGGTTCGATTCCCAGCCAGACAGACATCTGAATCATGAATTTAGATTTATGTTGTGGGTGTTTGTGTATTCGTCTTTGTGTGTCCATGCACTAGGATTCCTAGTGCCGTGCACTAGGATTTTCTCCTGTAGTTTCTTA
>DWLI01003653.1:0-11595 GCA_018249915.1 Cecropterus dorantes dorantes
TAATCATTTTTCCTTTCCGGTCGAAAACTGATCAATCGTCATTTAATTAGTTTGCCGGGTCAGCTAGTATGTTATAAAGGGCTACCTACGGGTACTCACAATATGAGGTTTTTGATTTTAATTTCGCCGATAATTCGAGTCAATTACATGAATCTTGGTCACAACGAAACTGCGGTGTTGAACACATCCTACCCGGTTTCGGTTCCGATTGTAACCATTGGATCGAATAACCAAAAACATCTTAAGAACATACTCAGAGGACGTGGTATTAAGACAGCACATACGTGGAAGTTGTTCGTTTATGTAAATCACAAATACTGTAAACTTTGTAGCGTAAGGATACAGTTGGAGCTGATTTGGAACCTAATAAAGAAAAACGACCTAGACCTTGGAAATTAATAGATACGTTAATCTACCGCTATTGGGTGGTACTAATCTTAGGTCTAACTGGAGCAAACTGAGTCTAAATATCGGAAAAAATAAATTAAAAAACCGCATATCGTGAGTACCCGTCAGATATTAAAATATGTATAAATTCCGCAATAATATTAGTCTAAAATCACATATTACAAGTTACTATACTCCTCAGTTTGGCTTTATAAAGACAAAATACTTATCAAAAGAGACAAATAAAATATCTACTGATTGTATACTTAGTTTTATGCATGCATATGTAAATCAAGTAAACCCCAATATCTTATTGAGTATATTATAATTATCATTAAGATCTTGCTTTGTATCTTATAATAACATTCATAGGTAAATATTTTTACTTCAAGTTGTACAAGTTGGTAGGTATAAGATAAAAATATGTAAACTTAAATGAATTATACGCCTTTACTAAGATATCACGTTTATTTGTAATTATTTGATATATTTTGATTAAGAATTCTTTGGAAACGTCTGAAACTGATAATGAAGCTGCTCTTTAAATTCCACTCGCCGCATTTTAAATTTTAGATTTACAAAATTAAATACCTAAAGGTAAAACCGACTCCAAAAATACAGTGCAGTCAATCTGTGTTGATTGTTATATCAAAAGTGTTTTTTATTAAACTACAAAGCGGAATAATTAACAACAATGCCTGAAATTGAAAATTTGTGGTTTCAAGTAGCACCATTGTATCATTTTGCGGTTACCATAGACTACATAAACAAATAGACTGCTAACTCGAACATTTACTTCTGGTAATATCTTAGTATACGAGTGTGTTATGAAACTTAATAATTTGAACACCTTAAATCTTCAAAAAAACTGAAAAAATCTTTAATCATAGCTAAAATCACTCAATCGCGACTTCGTCGAAAAAAACAATATCAAAATCGATTAATCCGTTTAGGGCCCTCGATGTCACACTCAGATATATCTAAAGGCCGTGACCAAACTCAAATAGGATTCCAAACTCAAGAAAGCCGTTATGGGTCCTCACGACTTGCGGTTTTATTTTCTTATCTACCGATATTCCGACGCAGCGGGGATCGTGGTCATGGCAAAACTGTTGTAACCAGTAGAAACCATAGACGAGTGGTAGATCAAATAATCTACCCTACGTCGAGCTCGTTTTTCTTTCTTGGGTTCCATATCAGGACATACACTGCCAACTCTAGATTATAATTACGTGCCATACCTACTCATCATCATATTGTATGTGTGATTGTCATACAGTAATTTGAGAAAATCTTAACAAACTACTTAGAATTTGTATGTATTCGTTTTACCAATTTGCTAAAAAATTCAAAGACAAATCTGCAAAGCCGTTAAAATATACACAAAGTTAAGGGGCAAAGCAGGACTGCGACATCTGCGAACTCAGGTGTGTTTCGCCAAATCCAATTTGCAACGTATTGTCATACGCACATATTTTAGAACAGCAATCAAATGTTTTCCCGCTTCCTGAAATTTTTATCCGGATTCCACTGATTTGTTTGACTTTCGTGGTATAAAATAAAATATGTAAGGCATTTTTTTTAATTTTAAATATTTTTGGTTGAAGGTATATCTATTGGCCTTTTAGATTTATTATACCAGTATATAGCAACATACTTAATTAGGGGACCAATTATATTTTAAGTCTGATACGGGCATCAAATGAAAGTTTACCAGATGGTAGAACCAGTGTAGTTCAACCGGGGAGGTGGCAACGACCAAAGTGACCCGGCAATCACTGTGGTTGCTGGGTCACTTTTATATGAGATGACCATCTTAGTCCTCAGGAGTAGCAACTCATCTGTAATGGACTTCGGATAGAAACCCTATTCTATATAAAATCACTTACAGATGTCCATAGGCGGCAATATCCACTTACCATCAGATGGACTGCATACTCGTTTGCTATTTTAAACAGATAAAAAAGTTTATTATGATGTTACTGATAAGCTTGTTTAATATGTATATACTTTTATATTGTAAGTTTTATACTGTTACTTACCGACACGTTTTTATACAAAGGGCGTGATCCGCACTTAATAAATAAAAAAAACGCGGAGTCTATTTATTCGGCATTAACATAGAATGAGGAAACAAATTTAAAATAGAGTTGACCTACTTTTTTTCGTGGTATACGCTAACTACGCTATTCGTATACATCAGTATTACGTATTCTTTTTTTAATTTGTAACATATTATATATTAAGACAGATGTCAAATAAAAAAATACATAGAAAAGAGAGGCAGTAAAAGATAATACCTGTTTATTTACCAAGCTTTTATTGATATTCCTAACTGCACGATAATACATTAAAAAAATCTAACCTATCGTAACCTAACTTTCAGCTGTGTGAAGGCTAAACTTAAGTCATACTACAACATACGTTGACAGTAATAATTTGACTTTATTCACAATTTTGTTAAAAATGTTGACAGAAATTGTGCCAAAAGTGTGCGATATCCTCGATTAAACAATTTATTGAACAAATTATTGTTATTTGTATTTAAAGTACTCACAAAAGGTCATCCGTAAATTACGTCACAAATTAAGGAGTGAAGCAGGCAACGAAGTATAACATTGTATAACTAATATTGAGTGTGCGAATAACGTTCGAATCGAATCGATACAAATCGAATCTTAATATTCGATTCTAAATTCGAATCGAACAATGCGAATTTCCGAATAATTCAAAAGTCGACGAATAATACGAAAAAAGTTCGAATAGTTTGAAAAATTTCGCATTTCCTATCGAATATTAATATTTAATTCGGAACGAATAATTCGTAAATTCGAAATATTCGCACACCCCTATTAAAAACAGGTCGATAAGAAATCGCCTCGCTAGTAGCTTCATAGCGAGTAGAAATCGCAAACGCAAAATTTTACATGTATTAACATTATAAAATCACATACAATATAGTCACATAAGAAGGGGGCCTCAAACTTATCATTTAGGATAAGGACGCCGGAAAGGACAAAAATCATTAATTATGTGTGACGAATTTATGGACGTTCCGTATCTATTAATTGACTTGGGATTTATACAGAATTAATGAATTTTTAACATGATTTTACAACGGTTTATATTGTTATATGTGAATCTATATGCCCTTTATTTTATTTAAAGATTAAATTGAATCAATGGAATCTACTCGTCTTCAACATACCTAGGAATGGTCTTTGAATGTGTAGACGCCTTACTGCTTGCCCAACAATATATTAAAATATTTGTGCATGTTTATTGAGTTTCTCACAATTAAATAATACAGTCTCAAAAACCAAAAATTGCCGTACTCTTAGATAGAACTTATAACTAGAGTTAGAAAAATAAAAATTGACAACTTCCTTACTTACTCAATTACAGTACATCGCCTGAGGGCTTAAACACTTACGATTTGATATTCGATGCGATGTCGTATCGTGGACATTTACGATGTGTATTATAATAAAAAATATATTCATATTATTCATATTACAAAAAAAACACGCCACACATTAATAAATTGGACTTGTCAAAATGAATCATATGAACTAAAATTCGAGGGGGTTCATTAATTAAAGAATTCCACCATGAACCTCCTGGCTCCACCGTCAGATGAGCTCAAAGATGCCACATTACTGTATTTTCATCCACGTCGAAACATAGTTTCAATTTGACACGACTATTACATATACGTTAAAATTGATATCCAAGATTTGAATTAATGTCACTTGAATGAAACTAATAAAAAACGTGTAAAAATCATCGCATCGTGCTAAGATGCAGGAAATATGTCGTGTTGTTTTGGAAACGCAATCATGCGTTTATTCTTCATGTTCATGCTATAGTAATAGTCCAAAGCCATTTCCATCATTCAGAATATATTGTACAAAATGGATAGATCCTGGTTTTCGTTTATTTCTTACATAACGATGCGAAGTCGTCTTATAATTTTTACGATACCCGTCATGAATTCCCACGACACGATGTCGCATCACGACAAGATGCGAGATCGTGTCGAATGTGTTTTAGCCCTAAAGCATAGGAGTATGATATACTCTTACTGAACTGTCAACTAGCTAATCCAATTAATATGTGGCAAATTGATTATTCCTATGTTCCAAAATATAACATCTATTGTTGTAAATTCTAAACAATATTCAGATCATCATAAAAAGGTCATAAGAAAATTCAGGTTGTTAGTAGCACTGGTATTTCAAAATCCAATGAAATAATTTCGATTTTTTTCATATCGAAAAATTAACCCTTTGCACTCAAGCAGCCAATTTGATGTGTCAACTCACCCGAGTCTCATTTGAAGTCTTAAATCGAGCGACGATGTTACAAACCTGTGGTCTTTCTACCTTGATGTCCTTATTTACAATGTGCAACGATATGTTTTAATGTGAAACATTTATAGACACATGTAAACCTGATTGTTCACCACGCAGCATTTATTTTAGCGCCATCTGTTATACATTCTCGGAAGTATTAAGTATCGAACAAAACTAAGCGGGCTGCGGTGATAGTTCGACTTGGTGCGGGGTACTGTTCGTAGATATTATTTTATTTATGATTCATATATATTTGGTTCCTGTTGCAATCTTTTAGTCATACTGTTTATATGAACACGATGTTTCACATCTGTCAGGCGTCCCGTGATAGCTATTTTTTTCTCGGTACTACTTTCGTGTACTAAGGTGCTGTTTCGCAAGCGAGTTGCGCAAGCGAAAACGCCTCGAGTGCAAAGGATTAATATAAATTCTAATAAAATAACGAGACTTATTGCAGCAAATGGTAATAGTAAGGCTGAGTTGTTTTTAAAAATTAGTATCATTGACCTTAAAGTAAGTCTTATTCGAATAATTGCTATGCAGGCAATTATCATACTACTTGTATATAGCAAATTGCGGCAAATCACTAATTAGAAAGAAAATTGCAACAAATTGCTCATTATTACTATTGATCACATGAATTCTAGGCTTAGTAAATGTATATTAGATGATAACTGCAGGAGTGGGTGTGCGTGGGTGATTAAATCTTTTTCCTCCGCTTTTCGGGCGTGTTCTGGAAGAGAGCCTCGTCCGCGCGGATCAGCCGGTTGACGGCGCGGCTCAACGACACATCTGTCACCAAAAAACACTACAGTCAATTTCGATCACGATACTGAGACACGTTTGATTTATGGCAAAACTTGGCAAAATAATAAATTTAGCCTTGAGGGGTAAAATTATACCGAAGGTATATTACGCTGCCTTGAAGCTATGAATATTAATGTGTGCACAGAATATTTTAGTTACAAGTATTGCCATATATAAAACGATAATAATGACTGTAAGCAGAATGTGTCAATTTAATCACCCATTACTTTTTATTTTAGGAAAATGTTAAAATTTATCGTCAAATGGTAGCAAATAAAAAGATTATTTTTGGAAATATCTTTAATGTGATAAAAATTTAACAGTCCACTTACTTTGTTACAAAATCATTAATATAAATTTTGTACTAAAAATTAACTTACTGGTCGTCATTAAATTGAATAATAAATAAGTGACGTGAGTTAATTTTTAATACAAGTTCTACAACATACCCTTAGCTTTATTTGCATTAAATATCAATTGTACTTCAAAAGGCAGCCTTGACACATCGGTATCATTTATCAACAGTCTCTCACGGTTACAGTTTATATAACAGATAACATGCAAATATGACAGTTTAAACAGTATTATTATAAAATAATATATTGAATTATTCTGTACAGGATTCCACTATAAAAGTACCTCACCACCCTATTTCAGTTACTGCCAGTGCTTCCAGATTGTGATTATAAAATTACAGTGTTTCCTACTGAAAATACTTTGCAATTTGACGACCAAAAAAGCCATTCATAGACCAAATTTGGAAAAAAAAAATACTGTATACTATAATGAACTATTACAGTATACAGTAAAAAAGTTGGCAATACAGTAGATCTACTGTAATTATAGAGCATCTGGAAGCTCTCGTTACTGCTGACCCGTACTGGACGTGTTCAAATCACCCATAAGGCTTTCAACAAGTTGTAACGACTACTATCTGACGGTAAATGCCCCTAAGACGTAGGGAAGCGCACACAAAAAGCTACTGGTGAGCACCCATCCATTTCGCGGCCAAGCCTGATATTATTCAAATTTGTAGTTTGATGACGAACTACACAAGAGCTCCAGGACTGTAGTTCTTCACATAAGTACACTTTGAAATGGCGTGGCAATAATACTATGGAAATCTACATATTGTATTGTACAACCATAATACTAGTAATTTTATAGTAAAAGTATTAAAATGTCGATTCGTACCTGTTTGAATGTGTAAACACTAAGAATTCGAAAAATAAAAATAAATAATAGTAGTAGTTCAGTGTAATGTTCAATATTATGTCAACATGCAAATAAAGCACACTCACCATTTTACAAACAAACCTACGTTATACAACATGTATTAATATAATAAATAGCTGAAAAGACATCAGCTTTGCACTGAACCACTTCTGTATAAATTTATACGAGCCTACAATATACAAAAGTGGCGTTAAACTCAAAGATTTATAGATACTGATGTACAATTTTTGAAGTGCGTTCGAAATATAGTACCACAGTAATATTTGGTCCGATAATTCTGAATAATGATTTGGTTTCGTGTACTTTTCGAGTTATTCAAGATATAAAGATAGTGACTAGAATAGCAAGTCAAAACAAATGGTCATCATAGTCACGTACCTTTTTCGAAGACAAACTATCATAGAATATATTTTTGATGTAAAACAAATAACTGGTCTCATGTACCACTCTAATATACTAAAACATATTTCCACATACATTCAATATTTCACATCGCATTCGATATTAAATACACATAATAATTTAATTCAAATAAATTATAAGCATTATTTTAACATGACTTCATAAAAATTGTATATTTCCTACAACAAATTAAAGATATAACATTTTTCTATAAAACGCTGTATATTGAAGTACCAAAAGTTACTTTTTAAGTACTCTTTAAGTAATTCTAAATAGAGTAATATTTGTAAGAAATCGATTTTACTCCTTAATAATTAGTATTTAATTAGAATACAATAATAATACCTTCCTAAAACCATTTAGTTTAAATAATATAATTGAGCTAGCCATATCCTAGAACACGCTATAAATAAAACCATTAAATTAAGTAAAAGATGCATGTCTCATTTTTATATTTGTTATGACGCATTTAATATAAAATCATTTTTTTTAATAAAATTAAGTAGCCGACGAGTAGACGAGCAAGCTGTTCGCTTGATTACATGTGTTTACTAACGCCCACAAATATCTACAAAATCCATTTATAAAGGACTAGCTGCCCCGCGGTATTTTGTAATGGGTGAAAACCCACTACCAAATAAGAAAAAAAACTAACATAGCATGATGTTATATAGCCTATAGCTTTCCTCGTTAAATGTATTATTGTCGAATAGTCCATTTAATAAGGAAGGACAAAATATTTTTTCAATTCGAACCAGAAGTTCCTGAGATTACCGCGTTCAATCAAACAAACAAACTCTGCAGCTTTATAATATTAGTATAGTTGTGTTGCCCTATACGAAGATGGCCACTAATACTTCTGGCCATTGATTGCTCTGAATACTCCATTGGAACACTTCATATTGGTTAGTATCTGTTCCTAACACTCACCCTTTAAACAGCATTACGGCAAGACACTAATGATTTTATTGTTAATTTAACCTCGACACAATCTGATCTTATTTTATGTGTAGATTTATTTTTATGTCTTTTCTAACCAGATTGTAAAATTCTTCCTTTCTTATAATAATAATACATAAATAATAAACTTCCAGCATAACTATAATACTGAAATAAACTAAACAAATATACGTATAATTTATAAATAATGTTATACATGTCATTTAATTTATCTCTAAAATAGTGCCACATATTTTATAGCATTACTCATAACAAGCAATTTAAAATAAATAAATTATGTAAATTAAGCCTCTAAATTATGAACATTGTATGCTATAAATTAATACTTAAATTATGCACTGAAGTGAGTTTAACTACAAAATCATAATACTGAAATATTCGGCAGAATGTTTGAGTATTCAGATTTTGTTTAAGTGATAATGTTTAAGTGTCTATAAGATTAAATACTGTGTAACATAAACAATGATTTGTACAATCGATGCAATTCAAAATAATAATTATTTCTCAAGTCAGAGCATTAGGAGTCAGTAAGAATTAGAGTGCTCAGGATTGTCAGTTACGCATCTCTTTAAATTAATAAATTGACTGCTGCACCTGTATTGTGTGCTTTGCAGAATTTATTTGATCTAGGTAGATCATTTGGTAGATCTAAACATAAGAATTTTCTAAATATTCTTGTTTTATTATCCACATAACTGATGTGGATATACCATATTTGTACACATATAAAAAAAATCGACGTATTTGCCACATATTGGTGTTGTAATTAAGTTGCAATTTTTATATCCAAGTAACGAACAATATACAGATTACAAAAAACGAAATCCATTATTAAAAAAAATAATAAAAAAAAGGAAAATCAGATTGGTACGACAAGACGAGTACACAACAAAATGCGGCAACTACAACGATCATGATCATATTTCATGAACAACATATTACAGCAAACCTCAAATCATAAATACAAGAAAAGTAATATATCGTCTAACAAAAAATAAAACTGTATAAACACAATATTATAAGATTACAAGTATGAAGTATATGTGTCAAATTCATCTCGGTATTTATGGTTTGAGGAATGATTTTATTTATTATTATAATCATAGTATTGAGTTGGTATCCATAATCGGGTGTAAGGACTTTGCGTATCGGGTCGTGTTTCAATAATCCGATGTCCAACATCGTTTTTCATCAAAAACATGTTTATTTTTAATTTTGAAGAAGTATCAAATGAAGATTAAGGGACATAGCAAGTGAAGAGATAGTGTCACACAAAAGTGTCGTGTGTGTATTTAGCGACTGGCGTCGCAGGATATTCGTGTAAAACATCGGGTGTAGTGTCTCTATAAGGAATCTGGTGTCACATAAATAACGGATGTCGGACATCTGTTGCAATGTATTGGTCATTGGGTGTCAGGTTAAAGGGTGCTGTGTCGGATGTCTGGTTAACCGCGTGTGGTTTCGAACACCGAAGTGTGATGTGTCGGACACCGAGTATCAGGTGTCACACACCGAGTGTCGTGTGGTGTCTATGTGGCTACCAACCGGGCGTGGTGTTGGCGAGGCGACGCATGCGACGAGTGTTGCGGTCCTGGTCGCGGATTTTCTTCTCCATCTCGGCGTTGGTGAGTGTCTCGAGGTACGGTGCCCATTGCTCCGCTTCCGACGGCTGGCGGTACGGCGTCTGTATTCAAATCGTGGTGGTACAATTCGTATAACAAAATATTTTTTTTTCTTCTAATATACAAGAGATTAATAATGTAATGTATTCAAATAAAGGATTTGAAGTATAATGACAACCCGCATGGTGGAGCGGTCACCATACCAATCTGTCGCGCAGTGGGTTCCGGTTTGGAATCCCGGCCAGACAGACATCTGAATGATAAATTTAGATTTCTGTTCTGCGTCTGAGTGTTTGTGTATTCGTCTTTGTGTGTCCATGGCACCCGCGACACAGAAGAAAATCCTAGTGCGGGGCTATGAGTGTAGAAAGCGTGTTTTTATTATTATTTTTTTAATTTGATATTATGATTGAAATATTAAAAACAGTCGTCGGGTGACAATCTTGTGTTACGGGTGCCACACACAATAATGACTATTACTTTCAACAGTCATTACAGATATTTAAATTCAAAAGATATACAATTGATCATGACATGGTGTACACAAATTCAAATATTTCAATAAGACTCTCCAATATACAGACGAGACATACACATTTAACAATTCTTAACTACCACCATACATTGAGCTATCATATACACAATTATTTAAACTACATTATATTAGTTTACTAGTGTCAACATACATCTACGAGGTAAAAGTCACTAAAGAGAGGAACAAAAAACAATCGACAGTCACCTCGACGACGAAAAACAGATTGTCTTTAGCGAGAACAAAAAAAAAACAAACAACAATTACCTCGACAACAGGCAAAGGTGCCTCGCTGAAGGCATACGTCCGCTGGTGCCAGCCGAGCTGCCCCCGGACGCTGTACGCGATGCCGGTCACGAACTCGCCACCCAAACCTAGCTCGGAACACAGCTTCATCGCAAACTGCTCAGGATTGTTCTCCTTTTCGGACATGTCCCATTCCACCTGTAAAACACGTGTTTCATTTTATTATAATCACTCTTTAAAAACCCTGGCTGTGCTCCGCAGTTTCACCCGCTACTACGTAAGAAAAAAAAACATCAAACAAACATAGCGTGACGTTATATAGCCTATAGCCTTCCTCGATAAATGTACTACTCAACAAATATTAGCCGGTTCAACAAAACAAACTCTACTGCTTTATAATATTGGTATAGATAATGAAAGAATATTCCTTCAAGTTCAAAGTTACATCTCTCTTTATATCCTTAATTAATTCTAGAAGTATAATAAAGAATGAGAAAATAGTGTAAAGGAGAGTAAGAAATGGAGTTGTGGTTAAATGGATGTGGTATTTCTATTAAGAATCATTCCAACTTAGTCCTCAAGGGAATAAGGCATCTGGAATTGGTCCCCGTTACACACTATTTAGGGTGCAATACAAATGTCCACAGGCCGAAGTAGCCATTTAATATCATCATCACCGCAGAAAGTGTATTTTCTATAGGCAATAATGGTACCATTGACCTTTTATTTATGGCCAACAAACCACACATGAGTGTGGCCTGCCTTAATATACGTAGTAATTATGAGGCCCATGTTACCAAGATGGTTCCCTCATGCTGTTGTAGAAGAATAGTGTGGCATTTTTTTTCAATTTTTTTTTTTTTAATTTTTATTTA
Source organism: Cecropterus dorantes dorantes (assembly GCA_018249915.1). NCBI lineage: Eukaryota > Metazoa > Arthropoda > Insecta > Lepidoptera > Hesperiidae > Cecropterus > Cecropterus dorantes. Next base: position 11,423 of record DWLI01003653.1, read on the forward strand.
TTTACTAAAGAAAAGTGAAGGCCATTAAGAAGTTTCCGCATATAGATAGAAGCATAGTAAATAGGTAAAAAGGTTGGTAGGGTACAAGATATATGGTAGAAACATACGAGACATAGATATTCACGTAAGAAAACAAAAAGAGGAAATGAGTAGAAAATTAAAGAACAAATTAG
>DWLI01003654.1:0-11595 GCA_018249915.1 Cecropterus dorantes dorantes
ATAGCCGAATGGTTAAAACTCGGCCTCTCAATCGAGGGTCCGAGGTTCAAAACCCAGGCACGCACCACTGATTTTTCAAAAATTTTTAGAAGTTAATTTTATCACTGTAAAAAGTGAAAGAAAACATCATGAGGAAACCTACACCCTTGACAGTTCTTTAAAAAGGTCTCAAAAGTGTGTGAAGTCTATCAATTCGCACTTGGCCAGCGCGGTGGACTTCGGCCTAAAACTCTCTCAATCTGAGAGAAAACCCTTGCGCAGCAGTGGGACAATAATAGGTTGATAAATAGAGGTATGGTATATAAAGGAATGTAAAAAATACCTAAAGTTGTTGTCTGTAGTACAATTCTTTGTTTTTAATTTCAAATATTGAAACAGTTCGGGTCATCGTCATTAAAGTATATGGAGAATAATAAAACTGGCCAAGTGCGAGTCGGACTCGCCCACGAAGAGTTCCGTACCATAATTTATAAAAAAACTGCAAAAACAAAAAATCACGTTTGTTGTATCGGAGCCCCCTGAAGTATTTAATTTATTCTGTTCTTAGTATTTGTTAATATAGAGGTAAAATGTAATATTTTATCTATGAAAATTTCAACTGTCTAACTATCACGGTTCATGAGATACAGCCTGGTAACAGACACGGTTCATGAAATACAGCCTGGTAACAAACAGATGCTCTGACGGACGGTTGGCCCGACGGACAAACAACCAAACGGACGTTTGAAAGGCATAATTTCAAATTCCCAGATCTGGTCGGTATGGTTACAACTGGCATCATAGGATGCCACGTTTCATATATAGGTACTTATCCTAATAGGTGCCATGAAAACACGGACTGTTTATATAATTATCCACGCGTGCAGCTGTAAAGCTGGAAAGTTAAAACACGAAAGACTGCAGTACCTACTTTAATTTGCTTATTTTATGTTCTCAAATTGGAAATTTTCAGGGTAAAGACATATTTGGCTCAGTTTGTATTGCCTTCGCTAATTATAGCTGTTTTTCCATTGATTTAAAAAAGGAAACATTTCGTTAAAATAATTGAATATGTAAACATTCTATTCCACGTGAATCCTGGGCAGTAGTAAAATTTCAGAAATGCTAGGACATCTAATATAATATGAGAAATGATATATCTAAGTCCAACCGTGGCCGTTTGGGGGTGCGGATGATAAAATTATGAAATAATCTGTCATGTCAATTATTATTTCAAAATCGGTTTAATTTGCATCGCACATAAATAGCATCGTTTTAAAAAGTCATCTAAGCGAAGGGGGAGGGCGGGGGCTTGATTCCAGTCCTCCATACAGAAACTCTCCATTCAAAATGTGAATGATCTGGCATTCACGTTATTAGGCTTTTTTAAGCGCGGGTGAAACCGCGGCGTACTGCTAGTACATAATAAAATCGTTCACATCGGTTATTAGTTCCGATCATGATCGTAGCGAGCCGATTCATGAGTCTGTTATTTTTTACAAAACATAATGAAATTTTGTAATTAGTTGGTAGACTAGTTCTCATCGTAGTTAAGTCATAAACGAACTTCCAAATCAATACAATATAAAAATGAAAGGATATTCATTTTTGATGAAGCATCGCAAGTTTATTTTAAAGCTTGAATCATGTAATTTGGATTAATAGGTTTATTTTATCATATATTAATTATATTTTACCTGAGAAGGTTTATTGTATTCAGTATAGTACGAAATTGCGAGTTACAGCTGGCTTGTGGTAAGGCTTTTGCTCTATTTCACAAACGGAGACAGTACGTTGTAGGAAAAGGTTTACTTCAGGCATGAAAACCTTTATATGAGGATTCTGTATTTTCCTGAACACAACTCAGTCGAATGTTGGAGTAACCATTTACTTGTCAAAGCTTCTTGAACATTCGGAAAGCTAGCATCGTTTAGCTTTTTGCCATCCAATCCTGCTAGCGTACTATACAACTGTATAGTACGTGTAGCGTACTATACGTACTATACAGTTTGACAAATTAATTTCGGTATCGTTCACACGCTTTTCCAGAGTTTGAATGGCGGATGTGAGGTTTACATAAAGACCCGATTTGAAGTTTCATATACGTTAAAAATAATAAAACGTTTGTCACTTGTATTTCTCCGTCATGTCCATGCAAAATTAATGATACGAAAAAACTGGATAATAAGACAAATTAACACAGCAAACGTTTTAAACTTCTTCTGGTAATTTGTAAAAGAAAATCTCTGAAGAATATGCATATAAGTAGACAAAATCGTAATACTTAATAGACGCAAACAATATCAATGTGCAATAATGCTATTGAGGTAGGCTCACGATTATTATATTGTGTTTGTGAATAACAATTAAAGAAGTATTTATAAAATTGATAAGGAATACAGTTACATATATAATAGAGTACCCTCGTCGCAGAGTAGAAAATCTGTGTGTAAGATATTTACTAATAAAGCGTAGAAGAGTTGGAAGAAAATGTGAGGAAAATATACTAATAATTAACCATGAATTAGATTGTGCGTATTCCTTGCTACGAATCTTTTTACGGATAGGTAAATTTAATGATAGAAAGTGAGACTTACCCGTATGATCTTGCAATGACCGACTAAGAGGTGGCGCAGGTGGTGTAGACGCGTGTTCTCCACCATACAAGCCGCTGAACTCTTCAGCGGAAGATGACGACGCATTGCTACACTTGCGTCCTTTGTCCGGAGTGTACTTGCTCTCCGCTCCCGAGGGAAGGAACTTAGCATCCGTTTGATGTTCGTCTAGGAGACCCGGGACACCTAGGAGTCCTCCTACCAAGTTCGGCCGCAGCTCCTCCATAATCTTCGAGCCCTGTCCACAGGCGCCGCCGCCCGTGAAGTTGAGCTGTCGGCTGAAGAAGGCCGGGAAGATGTTGAACTGCTGCGGGTCCGGCAACGTGGCGAGAGGCGGCGCGGGCGGCTCGGAAGCCCCCGCGGACGCCGCGGTCTTGAACTCCACCGTGCTGTGGCCGGCGCGCTGGCTGAGCGAGCAGCGCGGCTCTCCCGCGCTTCGAATCTCGTGTTCCGTGCCGTCGCCGTCGGTACGGCCCCGACGCTCACTGACTAACCACATTATAGTGACGTGGTGCGCCGCCGACACGCCGCCCCGCGCGCTAATTGTTCGCGACTGCGCGAGAGGATAGCACGTCGCCGCCCTCGGGCGAGAGCGAAACGGCTCGCTCCCATACCACCGTAATCGATGTAAAATCTTTGTAGGGATGCTGCGTCTCATTCATCCCCGGCGCGAGACGCGGCGGAGTGTCGGGGGCGGCGGCGGCGGGTCCCGATTGGGCCGCGGCGGAGCGCCGGCCGCGCTGTGATTGGCGGGCGCGCTGCGTCGCACGGGGTGCATCGCACCGCTCCGGGCCAGATATGCTCCTCTTTGTTTTATTGTCCCCATGGCTTCTAGTCGATCTTGCGTTTAAAGTTTATGCATTGTACCATGTTTTGTTTTACAAAACACAAAATCACGTATGAACTTCTTGAGGTAAAATGTGCTGAAATGGAGAGGTGACATTTTGAATTCTGACTGGTGTGTCGCGGTAATTGTAGTGTATTTGTATGGAACTTAGTCTAGAGCAGTGTAAGATACAAGTTTGGGAGCAGAGAAGTTAAGAAAAGGTGGAGGTACTTTTGCCTTACTACTTTGTATGTGCAATAATACGTAGACGGGAAATATTGCTTAAGAGAGCTTAATATCTTACTTAAAAGTCTGAGATAATGTTGCTTATTGATATCTGTTTAATTTGATATTTATATTACTGACCTTATCATCAATTAAATTTATGAGTGTTCATTATTCAATATTTTGTATTAAGTGTCCACCTAACAAGTAGGTACTATAAGAATAAAAAAATATATTAGTAAGTGACTCGCGGAAGGTTACATTTCATGATAAATATCTATTATTAAAATATCTTAAGGAAAAATCAACAAAGGTACTCTAGCCTTTTTAAACGCTCGTAACTATAGTAAATATAATACTTATACGCTTATATATGTGGGTAGGTATATCTTAATAAAAACTATTTTTCAGTAATCATTACATTATTATTATTTGGTTCGCAATATGATTCCAAGTCAGAGTCACAAGTAGAGTCATTTAGGTACTCTACCGATTTAAAATATATCACTCTTTATATTATAGCAAGGTTATTTAATATGCATTTAAAAGTGAAACAAGTGTGTCATTGATAGTTTTTGAAGATAGCACCCCCAACCCTTCCTTATCCGCGGTTATGAATATCATTAGTATCAAGTTTATGCAACAAATGGCCAATAAAACATCCTTTGTCACAATTTTAAAGATGAAAGATAACTATGACAAAAGACTGATGCAAATGAATACCAAATAATATAAAATTAATATTACATTTTATTATATTTTTATTAGTGTAATTTATCTTCTGCGTTTTAAATTAATAAAAACAAAGTAAGTATAGATTAAATAAAAACGTTAAGTTTTTGCTAGAAATAACAAAAATGCAACGACAGGTATAAGTTACCTGTCCCTGTAGTACCGGGGACCAGAATAGGGCTACGGTAACCCTCGCTTGCTGTTAGAGGCAACTAAAAGGGGGCTTCCGGGATTGCGGGCGGCAAGAGTGGGAGCTCGTCCAGCCAAGTGATCCCGTGAAGGACGGTGGCATGTGTGGTTGCATGCCATCGTAAACTTTAGCGAATATGGTAATTGTTAATAAATCCTCACCAATGAGAAAGAGCCAGAAAGAGGCATCGCTTTTGGAGGACTCCAGTGCCGTTCTGTTGGAGATCCTGGAGTCCTCTCCACAGCGCTCAAGACACCACCATTAAAAATCCTACACAACCCGGCGTTGTGTGGGATTTTTGTCCTACAGTGTCGAGTACCTTTTGAAGGTTTCCTCCCCTGGACAACAAAAAAAAAGTATAATTTATCTGATGTTACAGATAAACCTTTATTTTTAGGTTCGGTTAGGTCAGGAAGTAAACGGGAATGTCGCCCAGGACATCTGTAATCAACCTCAGATCAGTCTTACCTCCACAAATGTGTTATTACTCCTGAGGACTTCTGGAACGCCTCGGAAAAGCATATCTCCCTTACCACGCCTTTCAAAGCAAAACACAACAGCACTTAACACTGCTGTTATTAAGCAGAAATAGGTCTGGCGGTAGTGCTTCCGGAACGTACCAAAATGGTTCTACCACCTTCAAAATGGTTAAATGCTCGGTTTTAAGGCTACCGACGCTTCTACGATTGATAACACTCCCGATCTATTAAAACTTAGTAATCGATAACCAAGGGCAGCCACTTCTTAACACTGAATTGTCATGTATATTAGAACATGTTTTATTAGCAACCAAAGCGTCATTTAAACCACAGCTCTATTTATAGGAACTAACATAAAGTTGGAGTGCGCGAGTGAAGTAAAACATCTTAGAACTTTATCAGTAGTTTTAATTGATTCTCCGCTCCTTGAAGTGAGACTTTCCAAGTTTAAGTAGAGTTTAGTGAGCGGATACATACTCTGAATATATCCGAAGTACATCTTTTAGTCTTTATGCATTACTAATTAGGTGGTAATCTTATACCTTATAAATGGGTATGGGGCTCTTCCAGCTAAATTTGGTGTAGTAAGACATACTTATCTGAGGTGATCCAGTTTTTTTCTCAGGGGTAGCAAGGCATCTATGGATTAACCTCAGATAAGGTGGACCTCTGGTCTTATGTGGGGTGGATGATTAACGCCACATGTGACTAGAATCTTACCTGCGAAGTTACCGGAGGGCTAGACGAGGCAGTGCCCCTAGGCCCTCAAGCTCAGGGGGGCCATCGGACTCTTACAAACTATAATTCAGAATAGAAATAAACCAGATACGTAGTTAATTTCGGGCCCTAGTTTATTATTTGCCTCTGGGCCTTTGGTTACTCAGCTACTCCACTAGGTTGATTACGAATGTCCATGGGCGGCAGTGGCCACTTGCCATCTCGTGTATACAATATATGGATGAAAATTGAAGATCAGAAGACCAAATGCGTCACTGAACATTGAGTTGGAATACTTGGATTAAGTGTATCTCTTTTATTTTTCAAACCAGAAGATGAGATAAAACTAATATTTTACATTTTAAGAATCAATTATTAATAAATTTAAGGTTTTTCTCAGCATGTTCCAATTCACACTTAGCCATCTCCGCGCTGGCCAAGTGTCATGGCATAAAACTCTCTGATTCTAAGAGAAGATTCGTACTCAGCAGTGGTAGAAAACTCTGCATGTTAAAAAAATCTAACAAAACATTTTAACATAGAATTTAGAAAACTTAACGTGAACTATCCATTTGTATTCATATCAATTCATTCTCTATTCTTCAAATGACTAAACCACTATTCGCCATCGTAATGTCAAAGTGACGTCACTTCGACAGTAAACAAACGCTTAATGGGTAATCTGTGCTATTATACAACGTTTTCTAAATACTTGCAAATGCAAGTGACTTTACGAATATCGTATGACTAACAATTTAGTACCTATCTATAAATAATGAAATATTGTTCACCAAACCCATTCTACTCATGAGAACTGCGATAGAAAGCCTCATTTATCTGCGGTTGAACTGGTTACGGCCAGGAACACATCAACATTGAACTAATAGAGGATCGAAATAGTACTATATCTATGGTATAATAACGTTTATAAACAATTGAAATATCATTATTAGTATCATTATTCTGTTATGTACGTTTTTTTATAGTAAGGAAGTAGCAAACGAGCATGCAGCTCACCTGATGGTAAGTGGCTACTACCGCCCATGGACATCTGTAATCAACCCTAGGTAAGATTAAAGTTTCACCTAAGGTTAGCCACAAATGCGTTGCTACCCCTGAGGACTGAGATGGAATGCTTCTGAAAGTAAGTCACCCTTACCACACCCTTCAAACCAGAACACATTGCTGTTAGTAGGCTAAGATAATGTTATGTTTAGTAATGCTCATGTGTAGGGAAGTAACGGAGGTGTGACGTATCCAAGGCGTTCCAACTAAGTCCTTAGGGGTTGCAAGCATGTGTGGCCGAGGTAAGATTCAGATTTGATCAAGGATTGGTTACACTTTCTTAGTCTGAAATAGCAAACGAGCGTGCAATCCATCTGATCTAATAAATCAATCTCATCAATCAATCATCTCATAGAAGTGAGCCGATGAACAGATCCATGGCATGTTCATTTAAATAAGTTGTGCAACGGAGACTGAGTTCTCACGTCACAATCGTAACGAAAGAAAAATATAAATTATTACCTTCAAAAATAAAGAAGAAATGAGGTATAAAGAATTTAGCACGGACTAGTTGTCCTTCGCAACGGTCTTAATACGACCGTAATTAAACCCGTTTTAATAAAAACTAATCTTTTATCTAATTATTATATTAATATTAAGGTTATTTTTAAAATTGTCCTTATGAGGATTAATGGAGTAAGCTTCATTTAAAAGAAATAAGACCTTTTTTGACAAACATATCTGACATATGACAATGTCAGCAACATTATGTGTTTTAACTTTCTACATCCTTCTGTATATAAACTCAATTATCACATTCCTCCGTGTGCGCATTATTCGTAAAAGACATACAGTTTTCGCTTCACTTATTAATACATACATTACATAAACTTATAGTTTAATTCACATGTTGCCTTTGAGCTAAATACGGATTCAATTCCCATATAACGTGTTTCACGTGAGAGCCGGCAAGATTCGAGTGGAGTAAAGTTTTAATGTAGATCGGAAACTTCATGCCACATGAACTATAAAGCACGAGGAACTACAACTTGCCCAACGCTGGGCAACGAAGTCCTTTGTCCATTTTTTTTTGTACTTTGTGCATCTTACTAATATTACAAATGCGAAAGTATGCGAGGATGTATGCGTTTGTGACTCTTCCACGCAGAAATTGCTGGATTTGGAATTTGGCACAATGATAGTTTATGGCCTTGATGATTTAGCATTGTAGACGACCCAAGCAGGCGAAAAAGCTCGTATAAAATAAGTTCATCTTGTTTTTCTTTCAAATGCTTGTGAATTAACGCCCACTTTATGAGGTCAATCTTCATTATACTCAATATTTAGTCTATCTGCTTTTAATTTAAACATTTTTAAGTAATACTGAATAAGGGTTATACCCGTATGGTCAACAAATTTTTTTTGCGCCTTTCTTCTCGCGAATAGTAATTTTAATAATAAATTTGTATAAAAATAAAGTGTTAATAAAGCTTTTTAGTGACGTTTTTTGTATACTTCTCAGAAAAACTTTGCATTGTATGTATGGTATATAGTGCACAAAAAATAATGGGCTCGCCTTCTTGAGGCGCCACACTGGATTCATAAAGACGTTAGCTGATCATGCATTGTCAACCAAACCAAACGTGTATACAAAGTTTTATTAAATTCGTTCAATTAAAATTTATCTCTACATTTTAAACCTTACGTGTATTAGATACATGTCTATACGAATTAACAAGGCAAGTTAAAGCTTTTAAAAGCACATTTTTAAGAATATATTAATTTGCTAGTATTAAGCATTATTTTTTTTTATTTTACCTAAAAATAATTTTAATTGTTGCATCAATATTGAATAATTTGGGTTCATTGACACTACTCTGTACGTAGGTACTTACATATGATAATTACCTACTATAAAAATTCAAATCATTAATTTGTTATTGATAAAAAATAATGATAGAGTTATAAGATACAAACATATTAAATGTTAAAATTGAAGTATATAAAAATGTCACATTGATGATTACAAATTTAAAAAATAATGTCGACCCTGCCAGGATTCGAACCTGGAATCTTCTGATCCGTAGTCAGACGCGTTATCCGTTGCGCCACAGGGCCGTTGATAGGTGTGATCAATTTGCAAACAACAGTCAAAATATGATTTTGTATTTAAGTTACGTAAGTCTTATTTGCAATATTTACAAAATAAAGAAAAGAATAAAGTAACTGAATTAAATTACAAAATTGATGATACAGATAATGTAAAAAATAAGGTCTCTGTCGTTTATTATTATTTTTTTAATGTGTATTTTTAATGCACTATGGATGGACATAATATCATAACAATAAATTTAACATTAGTAAGAAAAGTGAAACTACAAGTAATAAAAAAACATAACCATTTTTAATAAAACTGGACCGTAACAAGTTGTAAGCAGTATTAAAGTGATGTTTAAATCAAAACACAGTAACTAAAGAAGGCCACTGAAGGATTGATGCCACAAAAAAAACAAAGTTAACAAAGATATTTGATTTTTCAACTTTAGGATATTAAATTTATGATTAACATAACATATATAATCTTTAAAAATACGAAAAACTACTGAAATATATATGGGTGTTCTGATATAAAGATAAAAGACAAACCATACCAAAACAAAAAAAAAATTCTAACCGACAACTTGTCACTCCGTAGACATATTTCGCAACTCAAAATAAATACATTTTATTTGTCTTTGGTAGGTATACACTTTGATGTAGAAAGACTAATTGGAACACAAATCTGAGTGCACAAACATATTTTTTTAGTTTCAAAAATAAAATCTCTCTTGTGTTACAACGTCAAATTTGCGACATTTGTTTGGGCCATGTGCGAGCCCCGCCCGCACTCCGCCCTGCATTTATCCTTACTTTGTACGAAATAATAAATATCAAAAGTCTAAATTATATGTCTTTCATATGTCATTATCTGAACACGTGACTGAGTTTAAGTGTATTTGTAGCAATATCGATGTAGTGTTAAAAAGTGGAAAAGTATGATGCTAGGAAAACGTTAGTAGACAGATAATAATTAGTCATTGAGCTGAAAACTCAATGGAAGGCGCAAATAGTCCATATAGTACCCAAAACTCTTACTCAAAGTCTCGATATCTTACGCATGCCCGCACATTCACATTATTTGTTACAAAAAGCTACAGCATCTTAAATAAATGCCGCATAACACATAATTTACTTTCATCTTCATCAGTATCATCAAGTCATTTTATTTAACGCGTCACGCTTGACTTATGTCCGCAAGGCACGTACTTCAGCCCTCCAAAAGAGGGAGATAAAAACATAAAATAATAATAATGTTTTTATTGCTACACAGAAGACGAAAATGGAAAATACATTACGAACTTATATCTAATTTACATTAGAATTGTGAGCAAGTCTCAGCTACTGCTAGCGCGAGTGACCCCGTGCAGCGCTGTTTTCACACTCACAATCACAACTTTTTTATTTTGACAGGGGGTCAGAGAAATAAAAAAAAATATCAGGTAACATGCACAAAATAGACGACCTGATTACTCTCTTTCTGTGTGTGTGTGTGTGTGAGTGCGTGTGCGTGCGTGCGAGTGAGATACACATTAGGTACAAATTAGGGACTGGGGTGAGTAAGAGACATAAATATTATTTGTATTAGAATATGTCTATTTTAAAAATTTATTAGATTATAAAATGAAAATTACTAATTATAAAACAATTATACGATACCTAATATGTGAATATAAGTAGCATATCTTTGGTACATAAATAGTTAAGTTCGAAGTATTTCGAGTTTCTTAATAGTTAGTTATATTATTTACAATATAGTAGATGTTTTTATTCAATTGTATTAAGGTATACTTAATGCAAGTAGATTATAAAAAAAATGATATTAAGTTGAAGTTTTTTTTTAATAACGTGTATCAGATAGTAAGTAGCAGTGCTTAAAAATCTAAAAGCGAACTTCAATAAGCAAAAGACAGCAGAGCAGTTGGTCTGCTGCATTTAAAAAAATGTACTAAAAACGATATGTTCATAACTTAGGTTAATAATTCAATAAATTGTTGTAAATCATATTACTTTTAGGTTATATTGTACGCCTCAAACGCTGCGCAAGTGCGCAGTCTGAGAGAGTAGTTGTCTAGTGTACGCGCCAAGGTCAACACATTTTTTCAAGTAGAATTATTTTTATCACATGCATATTTCACTTTCAGGGTTATATGAGTTCACGTATACAAAGAAGAACACTTTTATATAACATTATAAAACTACTCAATAATACTAATTTTAATATAATATGAAAAAAAACGAAATATTTTGTTCACCGCCATGTGTCGGTATAAAGAACCTTGTGAAGTAAATAAATATTATTATTATATGCGAATTGTAGTATGTGTAAATAAAAAATACCTAAAAACTTTACTTATAGTTTCCTGACTTTTAATTTTGCTAACTTGCAAGCTAGCGATCTGTTCATGCCAAATTAGTTGTCACCATAGTTAATTAGAAATGTAAAAGTTAGGTAAATACTCAATTTAGACGTTAATTTAGGGCTAATTGGAAACAATTTAGCGCTAAATGGAGTGGCTACAGTTTTTTTTTGTTACATTAAAATTAAGATTTATAACAACGGCAAATATGCGTATTTCATTTACTTTGAAACTGTCTTAAATACACTTACTATTTTTAATTAATTACTTTTGGCTAAATTTGGATTGACTAATTTTTTTTACATTTCATTCAAAGATATTGTTTCGATTTACTGCTTTGGAACTTTTCATACACTCTTCTATTTCCAAC
>DWLI01003655.1:0-11589 GCA_018249915.1 Cecropterus dorantes dorantes
TACTTCCCCGGTCGAACTACACTGGTTCTACCACCTTTAAAATACGGTTAAAAAGTTTAATTTAAGGTTTGATTCCTTATACAATATAATAAAGTGTTATTATCTGTAGAACTCCCAAATGGATCTCAGGAGAAGCCACGGCTGTGGCCATTTTAAGTGAAACTTCAATATAGGTGGCAGTGATCATTTACCATCAAGTGGATGCATGCTGGTTTGCCACTTCAATTATATAAAAAAATGGTGTCCGTACCCTAAACCTTAGTGCGAGTTGTTGACTTTTACGTCAATTAACTCGCACTCGGCCAGACCTTCACTTTATCATTCTTAGAGAAGACCCATACGAAGATCCACATGAATGATGATAACAATGGGAAAATTTCCACATACGCAAAAAAACTACAAGGAGCCAAACTGCTCTATTTGCAGAAAACAGGCAATAAACGGAACAATTTCTGTTATTTATGCCTCCGTATTAACATAGCTCTCATGCAACTCCGGCTCGTACTTTATGAACAAAATATTCGGAATTCTCATACCGAGTACGCTACTCTTTAGCCCGTCCGTAACAGAATGATTTATTGTTTCAGATGCCTACAATGTAGCCCGGGCGGTATCGACTCCCGACATTGAATAAGAAAATTCCCATCCCTATCGAATCGGAGCGCGCGCGTGTGTAATTTCGAAATTTAAAATGCGTGAACGTTATTGGTTCGCGCGTTTCGGTTACACGTGAAGTGATGTGTTGTGCCGATAGCGGGTATCGATAGCCGTTGTGATGGCGACGATGGATCTTACTAACGAGGTGGTCCGGTTGCGGGCGGAACTGGAGAAGGTGTCGGCGGAACGGGACATGCTGCTTTGCGAGGTCTCCTCCTTGAGACGGGAGTTGGAGCTGAGCGAACTGAAGAATTTACAGGATGACAGGTCAGTGCAGTTCTTTTTAAAATAAAAAAAAAACAAAAATCTCTTTATTCATTTTAAAAAGTTCTTTTCCTAGTCAGTAAGTTAATGTCTGCATATATAAAAATGAATGTTTGTCTGTATTTCGTTTTTCGAATCGTAAACTATGCATTTGAACATGTGATGATGCATTTGATTAGCAAAGTTGTTGTGCTTAAGCTCACGAAGGTTTCTGAGTTGGTACGACCATTTTTCGACAGATGGCGCCGCTGTCAAATTTATTTTAGTTGGTGGCTTAGCAACACGCGCAGGATACAGCTAGTTAAAAATAAACTTTTAATTACCGAAAATTAACCTTTGTAATTAACACTAATATAATTCAAATACACGAGACCATAGACCTACACAGTACATATACAGAAGTGTGATTCATCCTTTACATATCTGTTTGATCGAAGTACGAATTAGGTAGCATGTCTCAATATAGTGATCACGGTGTCGTATGAGTAGTCATATGATATAAATCATCGTCGGTCAGTCGTTTACCATGATAAAGAGTATTCTATGTGTTAAGCCAGGTCGTAAACTATATGTGTGCAAAGTATCAGCTAAATTGGATCCGTAGCTTTTTCGTGAATGACGAACAAACGTACGACCACGCTTACAAACTTTTGACTTTATTAGTACACAATATGACGTAGCAAACGATCTGCATGCTCGTGACTTGTACTTGACAGTGAGTGGCCACCGCCACCCATGGAAATAGTCCCTACTTCATATAGAACAAGGGTTCAATTTGAAGTCGATCACGGACGCGTTAATACTCCCGAGGACTAAGATGGTCGCCTGGTAGGAAAATGAGCCGGCGACCATACCCTTCCACTGAATCGCAAAAACTGTCTCACATTAGAAATAAATGAACTGAAATGAAATGTTTTTATTTTGTATAGGCCTACGGGGGCACTTACAAATTGTCATTTACAATATTTTTTCTTATACTACCACCGGATCGGAAGATGAACTCAACTGAGAAGATCCGGCAAGAAACTCAGCGGGTTTGTCTTTTTTCTTTGTGCGTATAATAAATAAGTCGTGTGCTAACTACTTATACTGACAGGCACTAGCGTATCAAGAACAATGTTCTTGATATGTCTACTATACTATTCTCTGTTTGATACTAATAATGTTTTCTTATAGACTATTAAGCACTATTTATTAACTTTTTGTGGAAAGACGCGGTATCACAACTACACCTGTCTGTCTGATAACAGCAGTATTTAGCGTTGATGTGTTCTGGTTTCAATGGTGTGGTAAGGAAAACGTAGATACTAATCCGAGGCGTTTAAATTTTTCCGCACTACTGGCATATTAACAGTTCACAACCAGTAGAACTGTTAATGAGGAGAACATATATCTAGGAGAGCATAGCGATATTTTTGATAAATAAAGTAGCCATCATAAGTTTAGTAGTAGAAATAAAAATAACTGATAGTAGCTAAATTTGTAAAGTTTAAATAGACGAAAGATATACAGTCCATAGCGACTAAATCTTTAATGAAAACTGCACTCGCTATTAGAATAAAATAGCAGATGATACAACTGATCTTACAGAAAATGTTTAAATATGTCATTAAATAAATGCTGTGTAAAAAGTGTACTGTAAAACGCTATTATTGACAATTGAGACTGTGTAGTTTGGAGTATTTCTAGTTCCAGATGCTCTGTTAGCTTAAATATATTTAACTTTTAGCAAAAGATTGTTGGATGCTTGATATAGTCCTTTAGCGTCCTACTCCATAACTCCATGCGAAATGATGGTTTATTTTATTAACGTTCAGAAATAATTCTTTAAAGGTTTTACGTTGAATAAAACAATTTTAATTTTGACGTTAGTGCGTGAGTTTCTTAAACTTTAAGAAGTCCTGTGTCTATATATGACGCACATACATATTTTAGTCATGTGCCAAATTAATATTAAAGCGCAGAAGTATTATATTACGTATTATAGACTCATATTTTCGAAGCAATTACGAAGATAATATTATTTACAGAATTGTTCCATACATTCGTACGAACAGAGTATATTCATATCATACGAACGAACACTTCACCGGCAGAAGTTTACCCCAAAAAAATAATAATCAAAGCAGTCAGTTTGCTCGCTTCCTTTTACATGTAAATGTGTCTAAACCATATTACGCTTCATGACGAACGTAACGTAACAACAGAGATTTTATTTTCTCGTTTTGTTGTGGGCTCTATTGAGAGTCTGTGGAAGAATGGTTTAAATTGGCTCGTGAACAGCGCGTTTTGCGTAACGCCCTTCTCCGCGATAAACAGCCAATTTGCGCGTCGAGACTACACGCCTTAAGAGTCGGTGAATATAAAGGGCTGTCTTTTAATGAAGTCATTTATCCCCTTTCTCTAATAGAGCTGACTGGCACACTCCACTTTGATCGAATGATATATTGCCTTTTAACTAAAGAAATCCGTCATTCTCGGCGAGTTTTGCTGAAATAAAACGGACCGTGAAGGTCATGTTGTTATAATATTAGCTCTATTTAAGTCTTGTTTGCAAACTGTGTAAAGGGTTGTTAATGTCTTTATCACGTCTAGTGCCGGAATTGTGAAAGTCTGCTTCGCTGAAAATGTAATCTTTCCTTGTCTATCTTAATTCTATATAGTTAACCACGTAATTTCCATAGTTGGTGTATTGGTATATTTGTAAAAATATTTCAAAACATAAAGATAAAAATATAATCTCTTGCAATCAATTACACGATCTACTTGTCAGTGTTTTTTTTAGTTATAAATGTTTGTTTGTTATAACCATAATTATATTTTAAATATCCATTTAAAACGTCGTATCAATTATACCTTCACAATTTGTTATGAGTTATACGTTTTTTTTATATATTTAAATTTGAAGCAGTAAATGATCTTGCAGTCCACTTGATGGTAAGTGGTTACTGTCGCAAACGATGGTCGCTTCATATATAAGTAAGCCGGTAACCACGCCCTTCCAAAAATTTCCGAAATGCAAGAACTGCTTATCCTAGAAACAGGTATGGTGGTGGTACCACCACCATACCTCGTGAAAATTCCTGCCTATATTTTAAAAATAATATTAAAAAGGAAAGTTAAAATTTACTACACAAGCCATGTATGTTTTGCTTTTATATTTACGTGAAATTCACTGGAAAAGCGACGCTGGCACGTAAAATACAAAGTCAACAATTTTTGAAGTAATATTTTTGTATATTTTACTTTTGTTAGTGGCTATTCCCAACAGCTAGACTCACTAATGAAATTTAGTCTGAAAATCAACTTCAGATATGTTAAGTAATTAAAATACTTAACGGCCCTTACATCTAACTAGTTACTCTCAGATTGCACTACGTGTACATTGGTAGTTCAACCGGGGAGGTACCACCGCCATACCTATTTCTAGCGTGAAGCAGTTTTAGGGTTTTAGTGGAAGGGTGTAGTTGCCGGCTTACTTATATGTGATCGCCTCATAGTTCTTGGGTGTAGCAACGCATCTGTGATCGACTTCAAGTAGAACCCCCGTTCTTTTTGAAGTTGCTTACAGATGTCCATGGGCGGCAAGAACCATCTCCCATCAGATAGACTGCATGCTCGTTTGCTACTTCAATCTAATAAAAACGTAGTGTAATACCTATCGAATTCTGGTGTTGCATCCCGAACAATCCAGGGTGGGTAGGCATGACCCACGCGGCATTATAATGATGCAAATACTGCCTTTTTATCAATATAGCTCATTAATATCTCACAAGTCTCTTTTTCCCAACATGCTTCGCGGATGAAAACGTTTATAGTAATCAATATTGTATAGTAAAGAATTAATTATAGTAATTCATTTCGAATAATTTTCATTACTAATGAGTTAATTTATATAATTAATTCCTTAACAAAACTTTCCAATCAATTTATTTACGTATTCTGAAGCATAAATGTTATTTATAGCCAGAAAGAGCTTCGGACAAAATCAAGTGATAATTAACAAATAATTCTATTTATCATATTCGTTATTGTGTATAACGGAGTCAAAAAAATATTTGTCCAAGCCCTGGTACATAAACATACTAAGCTGTGCCAGTACAAAGATAATTCGAAAGAATTTATTTTAGTAAAAATGATAATAAATGACAAAACCCTTGTAGTACACGACAGTTTTAGTGACTGTTTCAAAAGCAAGTATTATTTATAGTTTACTGTAATGAAGAGTGCAATCATTTCCTGATAAAATGCTGTAATAAATATCTGATAATATCATATATTTTATAAATATCTTATATATTTATACATAACAACTTACCACTGATAACTACTTACCAATGATATTCAACCTGTTTTGTTGTTGAAATAAAGAGCTGTATGAGGAATATGCTGGAATTTACTTCACGATATAGTATTTGAAATTCGGCCGAATACCGATTACTGAAAATATGGGTCAAATAGTTCGAATATTGAAAAGTTTTCGAATTTATGTGGCATCTGTATTCCCGAATAGATACTAAATATTTGTTACATCTCTTCAGTACATACTCGAAGTTCTCAGGTCAAATTGTGCCCAATATATCAACTGTATTTTAAACGATTACGCAGTGAAACAATTATATATGAGGCGACAATCCCAGTACTCGGTAGTGGCAACACATCTGTGATCGACTTCAGAAAGAACCCTGTTCTATATTAATTTGCTAACAGATGTCTATGAGGCAGGACCACTTACCATCACATGGCCAAAAAAACAACATTAACTTAACCAGCATAATGAGTCTTTCTTATTGTAGAAAGTGACAGAAAATTTCTTAATGTATCCTTTGCCTGTCGTAAGAGGCCACTAAAAGGGGCCTCCGGGGTTGCGGACGACAAGAGTGGGCGGCTCGAACGATTCAGCCAGATGACCCCGGGAAGGACCGCGGTATGTTTGGTTGCATTCCGTTGTAATGACCAGACGGTGTGGTGGACTCAGCCGCTCATCTGGGTGGAGCCAAATGGGACAAATGCGCTCAGAGGACTCTGGTTGTATGCTTTTGGAGATCCCGGAGTTTCTTCGCAGCGCCGAGGATGACCACCGAGAGGGTTTCAGTGTGGTAAAAATCCTACATAACCTAGCGTCACTCGCAAGGCGTCGGGTACCTTTTGAAGGTTTCCCCCTCGAGAACAAAAAAATAATAATAAAATATTCTATTGTCACGTTATATGTAATAGGTATGCCCCATTTACAGTTTACCAGCGTTTATAGTATATTTATACATATTTAATTATGATAATGGGTTTATTTTAACGAAAGTAATGATTAAGGAAATTATTTCGCTTAGTCTTTGGAAATATTTGCTTCCAAAGAGACTCGCATATTTTAAGCATCTTTACCTAAATTAAAATTTTCATTTTTAATTGCGCAACATCTCAAGCTCCCATGAATTATTAAACTCAATAAAATCTTAAGTCTCAAATGAATGAAAGATGTAACACTATGTAAAAATGTAAAAAGATTATTATGAAAGAAATCTAAGGAAAAACTCTTTAGTCTACAGATATAAGTGTAAAATTTACACAAACATCTTCACAAAAAATGCCCTTTATAATATTAACCAGATAAGATAACATACGATATAACTTGCAACTTTAAATACGGTTTAAAATTTTAAATTATAATGTTCTTCTATTCCTACAGTTTGATATACTTTTCCTAGACTAAGAATTACCACGTTGTTTATCTAATACCTACTTAGTTTATAGAGGATAAAAAAATTTGCCTAAAAATTTAAACTATTCATATAAAGTTACTGTTGTGAGTGAAGTTTACCAAAAACTAGTTTCACAGTAAAAGAGAACACTTGTTATTCCGTCGGGTTTTGGCGAGCTTATTTGACATGATATGTGCATAAAGCGGAAAAGAAATTGCCTGTGAATTGCAAAGTTTATACAAATTCAGGTACCCACGTAACCCGCTTCGCCGGTAAAACGTGGTTTCGATTTAGGCAAGCCTGCTCGGAACGCTATGTACTGTGGATGTGGTACCTCCATTCTGCTCGGGATGATTTCACAATTTCTTTTTATTGCGTACTACACTTTGATTTTATTATGTTATTTTCAGAAACTATTTTCCGTAGAGCCGTAATTTTAGCAAAACATTCATACCAAGCGTAAATATGTTTGTTTCTATTTGTTATATTTTGTTAACTTTTAAAATATCAATAAAGAAGTTAAAAGTATGAGAGTTCTATGGGTTTTAAATACAGCAGCTAACGATTTTTTTTATTATTCGCGTCATTAACTTCGGGTTGAAATCTACCGAAAGATAAAAACAACATTTATTTTACTTTAAGTTTGCACTTTGTTTTAATTATACTTTAGTTTTTATTATTCTTAATGGGGCGAGAAAAATGAAGAATAAATACAATATTGTTATTCGAAAGATAAATCTTTTTCCCATCCCTGGCGAAAACCTCATATAATGATTAATTAATGTCTGTGATTCCACAACAACTGTAATATTTAAATGTTTTCCTGATTATGTGCTAATTTAATAGAATTTAATATATTAAGTCGAAAGCAACATTAGCACTTTTTGTGGATTTTTTTTTCAATAATCTACTAATACGCAAGTAATATTTTATAACAATATTTTGTCCTGCATTCCAAATACAACTGAGTCGCAACTAAGTTTCAAAGACATAATGGTTTTTGTATTAAGTACTAAAAGTGAACAGATGTCGCGTACCAAGTCATAAATTAGCTCGAAACCCTCTCAAAAACAGGAAATCACTTCGAAACTATCGTCTATACTTACTCTATAGTGAAATAGCTAAATTGAATGGGTAAGATTGTGTACTCTCTTGTGGAATCACGGAGAAATTTACTAGTGTACAATGGTTTTGAAATTCAACGTGAGTCACGTGCCTTTAATTAATTCTGAAATATTGTAATAGACATGAGTTTCTTAATAAAGAGAGCTTTCATTATTCTCTAACAAGGACAAAAAACTAAATTCATCTTTTGTTCGAGCATTTTGATAAAAAGTTCCTACAGAAGACGTGAAGTGAAGGCCTTAGAGATTTTGTTTAAGAACGTTTAATTTACATGTTTTTATATGTAAATTGACCGTGACGTCAATTTTTAGTATAATTTGTTTCCCCAAAAACGTAAATTTAATATAAGTCTTTCGTAAAAAGTTCACTTTACCTCTAAATTACCTTCCTTTATAAAGACTGAGTACAATTCCTGTTAACTGGAAATTTCTAACGTTATGTAATCCCCAGTCAATTTTGGAAATTGCAGCGTTTCCAACGGCTTTGGCAAAAGCTTTACACAGCGTTCCAGATAGAGTTATTTATGAAAATCTACATTTTACCGTTTCATGTAAACAAAGCCGTTTTATATTTGTTTTAACCTGTGGCGATGTAGCCTCGAATTGGCTATGTTTTTCTCATACAATTTACATGTTATTATTACAAATAACAACTAACGACCTCATTAAACAGTAAATTGTTTTTATGAGTACAGTACATGGGGATCAGAAAACAGTTAAAGTAATCTGTTTATTTAATAAATTGAAGGTACATACTTCCTGTCTTTTATGTTACGTACTCGTAACACAATAATCTAATAAGAAATATGCATATTATCGAGTGAGATTTTAACGTTGGCAAAAAGAAATCTCCCACCAGGGGAAGTGACCCGGGGAGCGGCCGTGCTCCGACAATATCTACTCTGAGCTTGTATATATGCTGGATGTTCAGAATGCTTTGATACCATTATTTAGAAGATCGACGCCATCTCTGGATTACGGAAAGTTGCCACAAAACATTTGATAATTCATTTAAAAATGAATTCAGACGTAAAGATGCAAAAAAACATTTTTTAGATCCATCCACCTTTTGACAGTTATAGCTAAAATTCGGCCTCTCTAGAAGCGAGCCTACGTGCTGTCAGCCGTAATACACCAGTAAGTAATCACTTCCCAAGGTACTCACTCTCCCACTTCGCACTTCGCGTCACTATTCTCTAAATTTAATACTACTGAAACCTCCTACAAACATTTCTGTTTTGTGACAAATTGTTGCAAAACAGCAGTAATGTAATGCCCATTAATTTTTGATCACTTCAATTACGTTTGCTTTCAATGCAATCAGGCAGTTTGTTACCCGAACTCTAAATTGAAACTAGCATCAGGTAGTTCCAAGGAAATACAGATACGTTTTTAGAATTTGGACGATTCCAATTCGAAAAACGTATCTGTATTTCCTTTGATCTGATTTCAGAGAACAGTTTCCAACTAGCTGTTTTCAATTAACTTGTACACAGGCGGTCCATAGTAAAGTGATACACTTAAGATTAGGTAAATAGTTAAGTTTAGGTAGTTTATTATCATACGCTATATAGCGTATATATTATATAATATTATATTTAATATACTTGATATTTCAACATACAATATAATATTTTAATATTTATTAATTGTATCTAAACTTATACCTAACATACCAGGGTTATAGGGTACTGTAATGCATAATTACAGGGTACGTAAATAAATTAAAATATATTATATTAAATTTATGTTTTATATAATATTAAGCTGATGAGTTTGTTTGGTTGAACTCGCTAATCTCAGGAACTACTGGTTCAAATTGAAAAAAATACCTTCTTGTGATGAATAGTACATTTATTGAGGAAGGCTATAATGACATAATATCACGCTGTCTTTGTTTGTTTTTTTTCTTACGTAGTAGCATGTGAAACCGCGATGCACTGCTCTTAGCATATTAAATTATACTTATGATGGTCCTAAAATACGAGAGCGGAATAGGTTCAATTACTCTACCAAGACTAGATCAAACCGTTCTGTAGGTAGCTGTAGTTTAAACAATTTGAGAGACACTTATTGACTCAGTATATACGGCAGGATACTACAATCTAGATACTGTAGCAATGAGAGATTTGCATATAAACCGTTCTATAAAATTTGTTACTTATAATGAATAACTAGCATATCCACCGGATAAAGTCACGTTTATAACGATAATGTTCTGTGTAATGATATGATAATGTGTGTGTCTGTAAACCTTCTGTGTGCATAAAATTTTAGCGAAATACGACTAGTAGTTTTTGTGTGTAAGAGTAACAAATACATATATCCTCACAAACTTTTACATTTATGATACTAGTAAGACTGGGAAGACTAGTAAGATTTAGAAAAATATGGTTTGACCAAGGAACTACCATCGACACGCCTATTTCTAGCGTGAAGTAGTTGTTGGGTTTCGGTGGATAGGTATATATTACGATTGACTTTTTTAGTCCACAGGAGTGGCAATGAGTCTCTATCTACGATAGAGATCGAGTTCTATACGAAACTAGTAACAACTGCCTATGAGCGACAGTGAACAGGTAGAGTGCATGCTTATTTGCTACATTAATACCATAAAAACTATCTGGGGAATGCATGCTCATTTGCTACAGAAAAACAATGTGAAAAACACATTATTTCTATATGGTTTGACTCGGGCAGCATCACCGCCACACCTATTTCTGCCTAATAGCAGCAGTGTTATGATCTGAAGGGTGTAGTAAGGGAGGCATTTCGAGGCATTTCATCTTATTCCTCAGGGGTAGCAACGCATCTGTGGCTAACCTTAGGTGGGATTTTATCTTACATAGGGTTATTACACATGTGTATGGGCGGCAGTAGCCACTTACCATTAGGTGAGTTGCATGCTCGTTTGCCACTTCGATACTATAAAAAAAGTATGAATGTAACCGAATAACTTTTTATTTTTCTATCAGATGCGAAAGAAAAACCACTTATTTGATCTGAATTTAAATGCCTATCACTTAAACAATTCTAATCTTCTATTTTAACGTAACATTATACCCTGAATCTATTTCGATATTTCCTCGAAGTATTGGAAATTCGAAATAGAGAGCTTAATTTAGTTTAAGATTATGGCAATGGTTTCAGATTCATTGTAGCCCACGCTTCCAATTTATTAACTATTATTATCGTTCAGACATCAATATTCCGAGTGGGTAATAATATAGGTAGGTAATAATATTAATATTCAATTGGAACTATAACGACAATTTGATCAATCTTATTACGGTGTTTGCTAGAAGCTAGAACGAATACGGTTTGACTAGGGATGATGATGATTTGACTGGACATCCGTGGATGGGTAATTGGCTCACTTTTATATGAACTAAACATCCTCGAAAGTAACAATGCATGTGTAAATGACTCCTATGTTCTAAATAAAGTTGTCTGTCAGGCGACAAATGCCACTTACCATTAGTTACCTACTCGTATGTAGGTATATTGCACTCTTGTTTGCAAATTAATCTTATAACAAGAAATTATTATTAAATAAAAAAACCCGATTGCTAAACTGAAATTAGTATTCGGGTATTTTGTTTTTATAACAGATTATTTATTTCACGCTATTTTTTCTCATTGAAATTGATTTTTCCTTGCCTTCATATCATGCATGTATATCATGATACCCGTTACATTTGAAATGCATATATCTTGATATAAGTAAAAATATATATAAGCATTCGATAACATTTTAAATTTGTACGCTGTGATATTTAGAGTTGCAGTAGGTACGTGTAAAAGAAGTGTTTTTGTTTATTGAGGATCAACGCAAAGGAAATACTTTT
>DWLI01003656.1:0-11589 GCA_018249915.1 Cecropterus dorantes dorantes
ATTAAACAGTGTTTTTGCTCTCCTGAACATTTGGTAATTTTGAGATCCGCGGTGTTAGAACTTAAGCGACGATAAGGAATCTCATCACAAAAAAAATACATCTTTTCACAGGTTTCCTTCTAAGTTCATTTCTATATAATAAAATTAAAGGCTATTCTGAATATAGTACAATGCAACAATCACCTAAATTGACTTCCTCTATTAGAAGTTTTTTTAAAGTGAATCATGTTGAAGCAAGGTCTAACTGATTTTTCGCCTTCTCAAACCATTTCAATTAAACTAGATTCAATGTTGAATACAGTTTTTTAACTGAGTAAGTTTTTTTGTGTAGTGAGAGGTCACAACACAAAAAATCTTTATGAGGATAGATAGTAATAAAAGTAATAGTATTTTACACCATTCAATCAATTATAGTTTTATTTTGAATATCTTTAAATGCACAGGCAGCACTATTGAACATAAAAAAGTGTCATTTTTCTATGTCTGTGTTTAATTTAATGGATTGTCATATTGATACGGCATATCCCTTATTTTATCATCAATCTACAAATTATAAAAAAGTAAAAATATATAAAGTTTTAAAGAAGGGTGATTTTAAAATAAAAATTTTAGTTTTTTGTATTCAATTGCTTAAAAAGAAAAAATATTTATGATAAAATTGTAGATTATAGCACTTTCAAAATATATTGACCAGTGATTTTTATTTGTTATGGATTTTTTAAATACATTGTTACTATGATATAAGGATTCATTGGTTTAACAACAAAAGTATGAATTAAAAAGTTGCATAACAATATTGTAATAAATTAGTCATGACCATAATGTATTGTACACATATAGCGACATGTTTTATTTGCAGTTTTGCAATATGTTGTGCAACGAGTTTTATATAATTGATATTATTGAACAAAATATATACAAAAATTTAACATACATACTTAAAAATGAACCTGAATTGCAAATATTGTGAGAATACTTATGGTTACACAAAGGATTGAAAAAAAGGCAAACGACATTTACGCAGTATTAAAACATTAATTGAGAGAATTATATTAACGTAGCTTAGAAAAAAATGCACAAGAGTATTCAATAAAAAATGATTACGAACATAAAGTAGTGAATAAGTAAGCTTCCTGATAACTAGTAATAATTTTTTTGACAATATCCTAAAAGACACATGCTTGATAAATCAGTAAGAATTTTGTTTTTTTTTCTTATACTGTTGATGGCTACATTAGTGAACAATAAACATGTTTGAGTAGATACAAAAAAAGTCAGATCTGTGACATAATCATCAGCTCGTATCAATTTACAGCTGCACAAAGGCCTCTCCCAAGTTATACCACTGAGTCCCATCTTCGAGTCTCATCATCCAGTCTCTTTCCACCATCTGACAATGATCATCACAGAGCAAAGACCAGGAGGGCGTTCCACGATATATATACCTAGATGTGGTCTTCTACTTAGTAATCATTTATTCCAGGGATCTGTGACCTTACAATTTAATAATAATAGTGGTTTCATAGTTACCTTTGAACAATCTCACTAAGCCCATCATGACTTTTGGCGCATGATAAGTGTGAGCGGTGACCAAACTGAGCATGAACCGGCCGTACAGCTCCACCAGCTCTTCATCCCGGCTCACCCACTCAATATTGCACAGCACGTCCACAAATTGCTTCAATTCCCGACCCAATAGCACTACACAAGATAAGCAGTCTTCGAGCAGTATTCGGTAGTTGTCGTCATTAAGCTGGCAATTCTTCAACACATTTAGCAATTCTCCATATGGTCCCGAGTTTCCATCACGGATGTAAGTAAGTAATATTTGCTCCACTTGGTTCTTTTTGAACCGGAACTTCATTCGCGCGACCGCCGCCTGTCGGTCCAGCGTTTTGCGCATCAGCGATGCGACGCTCTTCTGAGCTGCGACTGCCATTATTTCTTCAAATCTGATGACACTGACTTCAAGTACGCTACTATCTCCGGCTGACGCAGCAACTCAGCCTTCTTGTGGTTCAAAACTTCTCTTAATACGTTACTGTTATCGTCAATTGTCGGCACAGCAAGTGGACTCTGTTCTACGCTGGTGCTTGGTTTATTGTAACTGACACCAGATTCAGAGGCTTCCACGCTACGTTTATCCTTCAAGTACGACTGCAGTCTCTCTAAAACAACTTTACTTTCACCTTCTTTCTTCTCGCCAGTATAACCTTCTTTGGACATCTCACCATGCAAATTTTACATTGTTACACAATTTTTTTGTACACTTATATACATCCAATAATCACTTCATAGTACCAAAATTATTATTTAGCACACGTTTGTATTAATCTTCCTCTCACTAATAAAGTTAAATCAAAACACGTGCTCAAGACGGCTTTTAAATTGTGCGTAACTTGTGTCAAAAATAATTCATCAGCTGGCATTTTATATCGTCAGAAACTTCTGTCATATACAAAATAAAGGAAAACATTCACAGATTCTCAATCTGAAAATTAATTGTCTATGATTAGCTTTGCTTATAATTTTTCGTAGTAGCAACACGAAATTTAAAGGCAGTGTCACATATATCCGAAAACAAATTTTCCATGAGTGAAACTTTCCATACTCAAACATTGTTCAAACAAATTTTAGGGAAAAATTATTTATGAATCTTACGTAATATAATAGCATGCATGTTTTGTGATCTCAATGTTATTATTTTATTCTGCACTAAATATGACCTTGATGTTGAGCGCTAGATGTTGTAGCACCTTAAGAAAAAATGGTCGTGCAGTTGTAGGTGAGACGATAATATAAATATTTTCAATAGTCCAATTAATATTCCAGGTATCTCTATATTTTCGAAGATAATTTAATCATATATTAAATTTATTGTTTGCGTTAAAATAACAAACAATCTAATATACAAACAAAAATGTTTTTATTTTATGATTTCACGTAATATTTTATCTGTGCAATCTCTCTCAGTTTCACTCATTTTATTTTTCTGAATGAGTTTGGGAGGGGTGGAATGCGTGTGTACATCTAATTCCGGATTTATCGTTTATTGTAATATTATCAGTGCGTACGGAGTGTTATGGTGAAAATGTGTACATTATGAACGTTGTATACTGTGTATAACTGAGTATGGTCAGTTTTTCTTTTGTGTACAGGCATCGATAATCATGCAAAATGGCCAACGATTTGTGGTCATGTACCTGTTGTACGGAGGCGCTGACTTGCTGGTTGCGCCTCAAGCTGTCGCCGGAGGAGATAGAGCAGAGGTACAGGAGCAAGGAGATCGACAGAATACTCGAGAAGGACAAGCAGACGCTGCGGCGTCAGGTCAAACTTTTGTTACTCGGCGCGGGTGAAAGCGGAAAATCAACATTCCTGAAACAGATGAGGATAATACACAAAGTGAAGTTCGAGCCGGAACTGGTGCGCGAGTACCAGCACGTGATATACCAGAACATTGTGAAGGGGATACAGGTGTTGGTGGACGCTAGGGACAAGTTGGCGATACCGTGGGAGAACCCCAGGAACCTGGACGTCGGGCAGCAGGCGTTGCACTTCAACAGCACGGCATCACTCGACAGCCGGCTGTTCATGCACTACGCGCCACACATCCACTCCCTGTGGCTCGACAGGGCCATCAAAAGAGCTTACGACAGGCGAAGAGAGTTTCAATTGGTGAGTTTTAATGTTTAACAAGTTACATTTTTAAATCAACTTTGAATATGCTACCACGTTACTTGTGGTCAATGTTTTATGTAAGAGTAGTAACCCAAACAGCATATTTACTGATGTAACCACTGTGAGTCAAAGGCTTCTGCCAGTTGGTTCAAAGTTTAACACAAGAAACTTGATCCACTGTGGACATATAACTAGATTTGCATCAAATAATTTATAGTAAAACTAGGTGTGCTACTAAATAAAAAAATCAAACATAGTTTGATGTTATATAGCCTATAGCCTTCCTCAATAAACGGACTATTTATATTTAATACAAAATAGAATTTTTAAATTCGAACCCATAGTTCCTAAGATTAGCCCGTTCAACCAAACAAATCTACTGCTTTATAATATTAGTATAGATTTATATCAGTCAATCATTACTAGTCAAATTAGGCCTGATAACTTTCGCATAAACAATTAAGTATCACTCCTTATCTTCCCATGAATGTCATTAGAGGTCACTAAGAGACTATCCTGGAGATGGATAGCAACATCTTCCCATGCAGCATCAACATGTGCTGCTGTCACTAACACCTATATCAGGCTATTGACCCACCCACATTAGGGGAGGCCTATTTCCAGCAATGAACTGAATGGATAGATACCCTATTAATTAATTATTTTAGACGATAGAACTCTTTGTGGTTATGGGCTATTGTGTTCTGGTCTGATGGGTGTGGTAAGGGATACATACTTTTCTGAGGAATTCCATCTTAGTCCTCAGGGGTAGCAACACATCTGTGGCTAACCTTGAGTAAGATTTTGATCTTAGCTAGGGTTGATTACAGATGTGTATGGGCGGCAGTAGCCACTTAACATCAGGTGGGCTGCATGCTCGTTTGCTACTTACATATTTATAAAAACATATAACGTTTGGCTGGTACCTAATCACTCGAAGCATACTGATTCTACATTATTATATTAGTTGTATTCGAATTAAAACAATAATAATTGTAATAAATTTAGTTTAACGTTAAATTAAATGATCAACATTTATCTCATGGTCTATTCGTACAAGATCACTGTTGTGCTTTTGAACTAAAATCTTGTAACCATTTAATAGGGACCCTGATACCAACAATGTAATATAATATAGACGATATCAGAAAGACTTGTGTGAGTCAGAATATGATGTCGCAGCAAGACACCTTTTTGCTAAAATGTTCCAAAATATTTGTATCTTAGATAAAAATCAATAAAATCCGGCGAATAGGTTCTAAAAGAAAATTGGATAAAGCCAAGTAAGCGTACAATGTACCGACATAAACAACGCTTGCTACACTCATACCGACATTGTTCACATGTGTGATATAGATATAGGCACTATACATATATATCTGTATCTGATATCAGATATCTCTCCTTTATATTAAAATAATAAGTGTACATTAACAGCTGGTACAACCCTTTGTGGTTCGACTCCAGAAGCACCACCGTCACACCTATTTCTGACTTATAACAACAGTTTCATGTGCTGTTGTGTTCTGGTCTGAAGGCTGTGGTAAGGGAGACATACTTAAACGAGTCCATCCAACTTAGTCCGCAGGGGTATTAACGTATCTGTGGCTTAGATAAGACTCTTCTGATCTTTATCGGATCTGATGTGATTACAGATGTCCATGGGCGGCTACACCCACTAACCGTCAGGTGGACTGCATGCTTGTTTACTATTTTCATATGAAGTGTAAGGAGCAGATATATTATATATGGGATGTATATGTATATGCGATCAGTTACTCCACCCATGTCCTATTTCGAATCGTTTATGTAACGATTCACAAAAATATGCTTACATTTTGTCGACAATTGAACATAATATTTGTTGCGAAAATAAACCAGGCACTAAATACGGTATCCATAAATAAGTAACCCCGTTCCATGCGAGTAATTCTGCAAACACATTACAAACGTGACAAATATGCCAACCGGCTTAGATCAGCGCAAATATTTGCGGTGTCACGCAAATCGATTGTGGCTTACAGGAGATCCGTGTCAATACCACGATATTATTTTTGTATATACATCAGTGGCACTGTACTTGTATGTGATATCAATGTATTTATTTTGGATAACATAATTTTTATTAAAGTATCAATTAGTCTTTTTATAAATATTTGAATACTTATTACCAGTTTTCACAGAATTATGGTGGTGCTCTTTGTGATTCGACACCGGAAGTACAACCGCCACAACTATTAGAAATAACAGGATTGTTAAGTGCTGCTGTGTTCTGTTCTGAAGGGTGTGGTAAGTACCTGAGACATACTTATCAGAGGCAGTCCAAGGTAGTCGTTAGGGTAGCAGCGCGTCATTCCCTGACCTCACGTAAGCTTCTGATTTTACTTAGAGTTGATTACACACGTCCATGGACGCCAGAAGTCACTTACCATTAGGTGGACGGCATGCTCGTTTGATACATCCATATTATAAAGAAGAATATTTTCGTTTGCGTTTGCGTAAAATTAACAAAACCTATCGTTACATTGATTAAAAGTATCCTTTCACCTTCATGACACATTTAATTAATTACTGAAGTAATTTCCACATGAGTGTGAGTTGCCTGGAATTTTATTTCGGCTGAACAAAGGGTGCTACATATTTTATACGCATAAATTGGTACGATTCACTTCATTCGAGATATTTCTTAAGATTCCTTTATATATCACGATTGAGGCCATAGGTCGCGCAAGTTCATCAATCCCGACCACTCAAAAAGTTCACAACTTCTTTCTTTTGCAAAAGAAGAATTTACAACTGTCCTATTACTATTGAGTGCTTTTCTAGCCATTGACACACTTTTACTGCTGAGAGGTTTATTATTGCTACATTTTAGAACTTTTTCTTCAGACCACTAAGTTTAGGAGAATATTAGAAACGAGTTCATTCCGCGGCTCCGCCCGCTTTAATAAAGTTTACCAGTCTTAAGAAAATAATTATCTTTTGTACTTAGGTAGCCATCTTTGTGTCGAATTACTGCAAAATCTGACCAGTAATTTTTGTATGAATGAGTAACAAATATACAAACATCCTCACAATCTTTCGCCTTTATAATAAATACATTGCTATTCCTGAATGTAAGAATCTTTCTTTGTATATTTTACACGTGATGTTATCTTCTCTTTGTTTCCTTGATATAAAGAGTTTGATTAAATCGTTCAGTTTAATTAAAGCTTATTTCAATTCGAAGTATTTGTACCGTTTAAACATTGACGGTGCTTCCATTATAATATCCGTAGTGGATTATATTAACTGAAGTGCTTGGAACATGCACAAGTGAATTGAAATTACCTTCCAGATCTATTTCAGGCAGTTTCTGTAGAAGTTTAGTTACCTCCCCGTAATATACCCGGCAGCTAGGCAATAGATCAGACTTAATAGTCAAATAGTTGGCACGATATTGGGTGCTGTAGTATGCACGCTGTTTCATAAGTCCAGGAATATTAATATACTATAATAAGTAAGTGCGATTTACTACTCAGGATGCTTTCTTGGACTTTGGAAACTATAGATGCATATAACGTAACCTGAATATTTTTGAAGTGAAACTTTTTTCGATGAAAAAAAAAAACGAAAGCAATTGTCGGCGCCACAACTAGATGGCGCTGTACCCGTTTCTGAATGATGCTGACGATTTTACTTCATAACCTTAAGTTTGGTATATCGAAATAAGACGCTCATAAATACCGTAATGCTCATAAATATATTATTATTATTATCTAGTTTCACTTTTGACGTGTGTGAATTAGATCCACACACACTTTTTAAACATTTATTCCTTATTCTTTAAATTCTCTATTAAAAACATGAAAACCCTCTAAGAAAAATTTTGTTTTTTCAGTCCTGTTAAATCGTCACTAATATTGCCATGAATATTAATGCGTGTATATTTGGATTAAATTTAGATTAAGATGATTGGAACATCTTTGTTGAGGTACAACAATGTAGTTATTTGAAATAATTAATGGTAGTCA
Source organism: Cecropterus dorantes dorantes (assembly GCA_018249915.1). NCBI lineage: Eukaryota > Metazoa > Arthropoda > Insecta > Lepidoptera > Hesperiidae > Cecropterus > Cecropterus dorantes. Next base: position 7,695 of record DWLI01003656.1, read on the forward strand.
TTCGTATGAATCAGAAAATATCATTTGGTAAGTAAAATGGATAAAAGTAATATTTCATAGTTCTGTATCTTAACAATCCATGTATGTTAGGTTTTTTTACGATAATATGCAAGACCAAATAGCAGCTTCAAATATACCCAAAATTCCTATTACACTACATAATGTCGGAGACAGGGTAAGAAAAAGTTCGGGCTTAGAAACTGAATAGTTGGCACAATATTGGGTGTCGGAGTTTAAACCCTCCGCGTAATCTAGGTGCTCTGGGGGAATTAACGGGACCGGAGGGATTACTAGCTAACCGAGAAACGTTCGACTGAAAAGCTTAAGTACGGACTAAATGTGGGGAATTGGGAAACACGAAAGCAAGTGAGTAACGTATAAATAAAATGTACATTAGTTTAAATAAATATTGTATGGAACGGAATATGAATACTTTAATTCATTCACTCTCACACACACTTTCATACATCACCCTTCATACTCACACTCATACACACACTCTCACAAATTACAATTAAGTTATGTTAATATAGCAACTTAGACATGTAACCATGTATAAAATTACATAATATTATATTAATTACATATTGTCTTCTATCATTGTCAGTAATAAATACTTTCAAATAAGTTAGACCTAATATTACATAATATACTGTATCCTGTGTCTGAAGGTGGGCGTAAATGGCTGCGACACAATTTTTAACTGAATTATTGTAGCTGTTTACAATAATTCAATCTGTGTATTATGTACATTTTGATCAATAAATCTTTGAATCTTAATTTGTTTAGCGACTGAGGCATGACAGTGAAGCCAAGTTACAGTATAGAATTATTTATTTAATGGCAGCTTTCGCCACGTACCCACTCGGCCACGTCTTCATGCCTACCGATGAGCGACGCGGCGCGATTCTTGCAATCAATGTGTGGAACGAGTTGTGGCCGAACTGCTTTTCGTCCACGACTCGTTCCAGGGTTAGTATGTAAGGCGATGGTGCTTTCAGGGTCAAACCGTAGGTTGTAGAAGTTTTAAATTTTAATCAAGAATATAAATTGGTAAATTTAGTCCCATTTATTAAACTACCAATTGCGCTCCTTGTTGCATCAAATTACCGAAACCTAAACGATTACTTATTAATTTGAGCTGCCTCAACCCGAATCCTTTGTAATACAAATGAAACGACGTCATTTGCCGGAACGCACCGGAATAGTGACCCCACCGCGATTAGATTGTTCTGGGATGATTCGGGATCATTGCGGAATTAAACCCCAAACCCTACCGTACCTGTCCGAACGATCAGCTAACAAAACAGGTGGATTACCCAAAACGCAGGCAATTCCAGTTTGTATAACATATTCATCATATATGAATTATTAATCATGCGGGCAGATATCGCTCTACAGGTGATCCCTTTATGAATTATGCCAAGGTTCGAGTATAATGTATACAGGACGTATAATTGATTTTCTACTGTATCCGAGTTTTATATTCACTATGTTTTCTGATAACTCACTGTTGCAATGTTTTACGGACCAACCAACCTGTATTATTTATTTAAATCTGCTGTACGTTTAATTAAATCACTATTGGAATTTATTTCACAAAGGAAAAATATTGATGCAAATATCCGTAAATTAATTATTATTCGTTGTCAAAGAAGAACCGTATGTCAATTTTATTAAATTAAAGCCAATAAAGTTATTTTTTTATTAGACCGAAGTAGCAAATGAGCATGCAGTCCACCTGATGGTAGATGGATACTACCGCCCATGGACATCTGTAAGCAACTTTATTTAGAACAGGGGTTCAAATAGATCCCGGATGCATTGCTTCTCCAGAGGACTAAGATGGCCGCTTCATATAAGAGACGCGGAAACCACACCCTACCAACGAAACGCAAGAAATGTTTCACGCTAGAAATAGGTGTAGCGGTGGTACTTCCTCGGTTGAACAACACTGATATAATATTCCGTTTTTTCAGAGAGTGTGTCTCTGGGTATATTATTGTGTCTCTCTGTTAAAGCAATTTTTCTTGTTACGGAGTACATGTGTTACTTTATTATTAATAGAAGTAATTAGTAATAGAGCATGTATATATAGATAAAGCATAATATCATAACATTAATTGGTTATAGAGAAGATGTGTACAGAATTCAGTTATTATTAATTCACTTGATTAATTAACTGTCACGAATACCTAAATCATTTTATTCCATCAGAATTTTCGGTTTACTTATAAAATAGAATCTTTCCGATTTGCTTTACTGTAACTAGTCATGTCCTCTGTATCGATTAATTTCACTTCGTTTTTTACAGAGTATGAGCTTATCATAGCACGAGGATATATGCTACGGAGGTTACTAATAGGCTTAATTTTCGTTTGCTTAATGTTTTTCAAGCATTGCTAACGTTGTGAACCAAGCTATATTTGTCTACAGTTTTCACCATTATGAAATTGAGAACATTGGAAAATTGGAGAACAGTCATATGACTTTTGACTAAGTTATGATGTAACGCGTTATCGACAAGGAATCGGTGTTGTGACGCACCGATACCTAGAATTAAGTTCCAGGTATGTTTGAATGTTTGTTTTTTTGCCGCCCATGGACATCTGCAATTAACCCTAGGTAAAATCAAAGTCTTAGCTAGGTTAACCACAGATGCATTGCTACCCCTGAAGACTACGATGAAATGCCTCGGACAAGTATGTCTCCTTACCACACCCTTCAGATCAGAAGACAACAGCGCAGAAAACTGCTGTTATTAGGCAGGAATAGGTGTGGCGATGGTGCTTCAGGAGACGAACCAAAAGGAGTTCTATCACCTTCAAAAGTTGTTGTGTTGTTACCTGCGTGCGTGTGCACGATGCGCGAGCTGTAGCGGGGCCCTGCGGCCGCCAGCACCGCCAGCGCCAGCGTCGCGCACCACGCCGTCCGCGCGCACTCCATGCGCCATCACGCGACGATTGGCTGCAACAAACAATAAAATGAAGCTAATAGGACGATAACACTTATTGATATACTGACGACCTACATAGCGGAGCGGTCAATTTAAAAGTCTGACACGCAGTGGGTGCCGGGTTCGATCCTCGGCTAGATAGACTTAAGAATGATGAATTTAGATTTCTGTTCTATATTCTATAGTGTATCTTTGTGTGTGTCCATGGCACCAGGCATGTGCAACTCAATAGGTGATAGAACCAGTGTAGTTCAACCGGGGAGGTACGACCGCCACGCCTATTTCTAGCGTGAAACAGTTCTTGCGTGTCATAGGAAGGGTGTGGTTGCCGGCACACTTTCACATGTCCTTCTTAGTGCTCAGAAGTACGCATCAGTGATCGACTTCAGGTAAGACTCCTGTTCTAAATCAAGTTGCTTACGTCAGGGACTGCTCGTTGACTGCTTTAATCAATAAAAAAAACCCACGACACAGGAGAAAATCCTACTGTGGGGCTATGAGTGTAGAAACTTTTTTTTTAATTTTTACTGGTACAGGCCTAGCCTCATAACTAACGTAGTTACTAAATATGGTTAAATGGGCTTTGGTAGAGGAAGGTATAAAAATAATAGCATTTTTATACTAAAATTGAAGAAAACGCGTACGATTGTAACTTGTTATCGAGTATGGTTTAAACATCCATCTAATATTCTCTTAGCATCTTTATACTATATTATTTGTTAACTAGACTAAATGCTATGTCAACATGGCTATCTATAACCTTGAAATAAATCACTTCCTAATAATCATAATTATGTTAATAAATGGAGGAAATTCTGTAGGAATAAATTGATGTTTGTAATCATCATCATTATCATCAAAACATTATCGTCCCACTGCTGGGCACGGGTCTTCTCTCAGAATGAGAGAGTTTTAGGCCATAGTCCACCGCGCTGGCCA
>DWLI01003657.1:0-11589 GCA_018249915.1 Cecropterus dorantes dorantes
AATGGACGCCCCTTTGACAGTGGTGTCATTGCCATCACACCTATTTTTATGAAAACAGTGTTAAGTGGTTCTGAGTTCTAGTTTGAGGTGTTTAAAAAAGGACATTTTTTCTGTTGTAAATTATAAAAATAAAAATGCATTGAGTTATAAGAGTCTCTCAAAATGAATTTACTTCTAATCTGATCAACGTGGTGGAGTACACTCTGTGTTTTTTCTTGCTGTAAGAAGTAATTTGTGCTTAGCTAACAGAAATGATTGTAGCTAAACACGACCTGTATCAATGACACATGTATAACACGTGACACCACCATTGAACATCACGTCAATAACTCGGTGATTAAAAATACAAATCGACAATTCATTATTAATATTAACGAACAACATAACCATACATTTACATTACAGCGACCCCCCATGGTATAACGATTGAATAGTGTTTTATGATGCTAGGTGGACGGAGCGATCCCGCGACTCAAAATTGTAACACAAAGACTGTAGAAGGCATCAGCATGATGCAATTGAATCAAATGGGTGATTTAGTTGGTGAGGACCAAGATAGCGGCGATATGCGATTAATGCTTCACTCATCTGCTCACTGTTAGGTTTCCGACCACCTTTCATCATAATTGCTACTTTGCTTGACGCGCTTGGGATTTGTGTAATCACATTTATTCAAAACAAGGCAATACTACGTTAATATACTTAATGTTAGCATATCTAGGTGATTAGGAGATTATCAAAGATGAAAATATATGCGGTCCTACAGTGTAACCATAACAAAAAAACATATTTTCCTTAAAACTCGTAATTAGAATAAGAAAGTAATATTTTACTTTTAATTTACAATTACAGATATAAATTGTTTTTTTTTCTTTTTTATAGCAAGCATTTTCGTTAAGCGCGTCTAAAAGGCAAAAACATATTTGTGTAAAAATTTTGTAACTGAAAAGGCTGTAACGCGCTACGTTACTGTGATATTTTATTTTTTTAATTTTATAAAATAATTGTTTGTAAAAAATGTACATACCGTGCATTTCTTACACGTGTTACCATTCATACACACACACCTGTATTAATTATTTATTTTAGCACGTTTAATGATAAATAATACTAAATAATGTTAAAATAAAATTTTCACATAACTCCTTTCACAAACTTAACAACGTATGTGTAATGATATATATTCACAGATTGCATATTTAATCATAAAATAAAAAAAAATCTATATAAGAATATTGAATGAATGTGATTACATTTTATGTTATAGTAACTTTATAGTCGGTGTTCCACTCCTGACTGGATATATTTATATTATTTGCCTTAGTGAATAACTACCTTCTTATCTGTTAAACACGATCATTAACATTTGCACCCTTTGAATGTTGTTTGTGCTTTGAAATTTATATTTTTAATATTAGCCTTAAGCTGATCGCCCATTGGCCACTATCGCTTAGGCAACTGGTTGCTTAAACGATTAAATGGAGGTTAACGCGACTGTCAAACGCCAGGCGACTATTCTGTCGATTAATGCACTATAGAAACGGGGAAATTCGTTAAAATATTCAAATTGTACCTCTTTCGGTGGCCCAAGCAATTGAGTCGATATGTAACTGTTCAGCAGCTTATTTACAAAAGCGTAACTTTAGCAATAATTGCTCAAGCAACAGTAGCCAATGGGCGGTAAGCTTTAGTGTGTAAAAAGTTTACCTATTATACATATTGATGAGTAAGCCAGCGTCGTAAATGACATTCACTCCTATATTATTATCACGTTATGAGAATATTAACGCACTCTTAATTATTACAGAGAGACTGATAAAGTCTTACTTCTACATCGTGAGGAAGTCTATCCAGGACTCTGTACCTAAGGCAGTAATGCACTTCCTCGTGAACTACGTGAAAGACAACCTTCAGTCGGAGTTGGTCACTCACTTATACAAGTCTGACCAAGCGGAAAGCCTTCTCAACGAGTCTGAACACATCGCGCAGAGACGTCGCGAGGCTGCTGACATGCTGAAGGTAAAATACCGTTGTATGAGACACTATTCAAAACAGGTCAAAAATTAAAGGAGTAAAAAATCCTACCGAAATTATTATATTGACTTTGTTTATTTATTTATAACTGAAAGTGTTAATCTTGGTATTCTGTTTGGAAACTGTGGTATGGCAGAAGTTCATATTAAAGGCGTTCCAACTTAATCCACTAATCCATGGGTAGCAACACAACTGTGGCCGACCTCAAATAATGTCCAAATCTTATTTAAGCTTTATTACAGATCTCCATGAGCGGCAGTGGTCAATTACCATTAGAACGACTGCATGTTCATTTGCTTTATTTTATTAGAAGATTTTGTACACGGAAATTTACAATAATAATATACATTATATAAGAACAGTAAAGGGACTACTTATTTCCAGATGAACTTTCAACAGCTTTGTTTCTTCAGAATTATAACAAAATACGCATTACATTCTCAATTTAACGTTCTATTTATTATTGTTTCAGGCTTTACAGCGCGCCGGCCAGATTATAAGTGAGATCCGCGAAACTCACATGTGGTGATGCTCATCCCAAGAAATGGACTCTAGTCTATGATTTAGTAAATTCGAGCGTAGCGCTCTGTACATACTCCCCTAGTGTAGGTGAATTATGTGCATTAGGCATTTTTACTTATAAACTGCATACATTTGCTTTTAAATTCTGCAGCTCTCTGCATAATCTTCGCCTAGTGTATCGGCTTCAATGGATCGGAATTTATTATTTTAAAATTTTAACACCACGTTCAAGCAGAAAACAAAAGCAAATGAATGTTCCTTGTGAAATGATGAATATCAAAAAGGATGCATGATTCCAAGTAAACTAAAAAAAAAAAACACCTTTTAGATGTAATAAAAATATGAATGCTGTCTTATCTGTGGAGAAAATGCTATTAAACAAAGCATACACATAAATAACAGCACACAATATATAACAGCACTTTTTGCGTTACAAAAAGAAAATATTTTATTACACATTTTTTTTCTATCGTTATGCACATGTTTCATCGCAAGGCAATCGTGTTACATTTAAAAGACATCCCTGTAGTGAACAGGAACATTGTGCCAATGATATTTTTTTGCTTAAATGCACCGCTAAAATGCAGTGAATAAGATTCTTTTGCATAATTCGCAAAAAAATACTATCGACTTCAGTTACCATGTTTAATTGAACTCATTATTTAATAAACTCACTCAAACTAAAAGTATTTAAAAATGCATATTAATATTTGCACACATGTAGCTAATCTATATAAATATAAATTATAATTAGTGTTTGAGGATTCTCAAATATTATGATAGAAGATATTTCTTATTATTGTCTTACTATAGTTTATGTTTGTGTTTTAAAAGCTACATGTGGATAGACGCATAGTTAGGTTAACACTAATTTCCGTAGTTTTAACACAGTGATATTACTTTAGCGCCTGCTTATGGACTATCGCAAATGTTGTGCCGATAATGGTTTTTACTTAATGTTGTTGAGATGAAATGTATTATGAACTGTTTGGTTGTAAAATGTTCGCAAGTAGTTATATGAATGATTTTTTATTTTGTTCTCGTTTTCGTGTCGTCAGGGCTGAACGTAGTTTAGGCAATGTAAGTAGTTTTCTCTTTAAATATTTGATGTTCATAGTAGTTGTGAGTTCACCTTTGGAGTATGTTTTATAATTGAGTTCCTTGTTTATTAATGATTAAGTATTGATTTCGCATGCATCAAGTCATTTTGTGTCATCGTCCGAAAGAAAGGTATTTATTATGATAAATTATATTTTAGCGCAGACTTGCGTAGTGTGTATTCCAATGTTACACAATGTATTTATTGTTATAGTCCGAAGTGTGATGTGCTTATGTACCGAAACCAATTAAATGTTATACAAGGTAAAATTGTATTTAAAAGTCTGTTATAAAATTATAGAATAATTGTCATGGAATTATTTTGTTTCATTCAACCCACTTTATTACGTACATCTATTTGAGGAACCTTCGATCAAGTGTTTGTTAGCCTGTTGGGATCAAAAACGAAACAATATTACTTACGTACTATACATGCATAAGTATGCATATTTTATTCAATATAGTATTGGGAGCTAATGGTTTTTAGTTAACTGTATTGCAGTTAACTACAAACGTTATGACTAGCGATACAAGGCCAATTAAACATATTTCATATTATTTATTGAAGCCATAAAAATACCATTATCTATCTGTTTTACACCTACGACTAAAATGTAACATATGATGTAACATGTAATATGTAACATGTTTTTTTTTGTGAAATGTATAACAAGTAACTCTAGATGGCGCTATGTTCAATGTAATGTAAGTTTATCCTGTTTACACAGCGGACGATCAAAGTGGCTTCCAACGATACCGCATTTGACTAATTGTAATGCCACGACCACACGCTTGCCACTTGCCGCAAACTTCAAAGTTTTACAAACACTGCTTGATTTTGGGAATTATATATCGCCATCCACGCGCTTGCCTACGAGTGTTATGAAGTGGCAAGCATGACGGACATAATGGACATTGAACTTGTCTCAACCATAATATTTGGCTTTAGTCATTTTTTTATAAAAAATAAGTTAAAAGGAACAAACATACTATTTTATTTTTTAATCATGTGATCAGTATCCCTTGGGTCGAAAATGCATAGTTCTGCCTGGTAACATTCCAGTAACTTTAAGATGTTTTTTCTGTACCATTCTCAGTTTTTACACAAGGCGAGCGTAGGTCGTTCGCCGTCGGTACACAAACGAGACTGACAAAACCGACATTTGAATTTGTGATGGCTTGTAGAGGTTAGGCGAGTGTGCGGACGCGGCATAATAAGAAGATAAGAAGCAATGAGCGAAGAGGTGAACATACATGGCAAAATCATGACCCATATTTTGGCTTCCCTGTAGTCGGGTCAAAACAATAACTTTCTTTTATTTTTAGTTACACGTTGTTTCACAATAAGTAATATATTGGAATTATTTCGCACAATTTTAAAGTACGGTAAAATGTCAATAAATAAAACTATTGTTACATTACTTATTATTTATTTCAAATAATAAAGATGTGAATGGTTAAAATTTGTGACATTGATTTTATACAAATAATATTAAAATTATTAATTATATTCGGGACAATTTTTTTTGTAACATTAGTACACATAATTATCTGCACTAATTGCAAGTAAGGAGGAATTACTTTGTAACATTGCATTATGACATTAAACTCGAAAGTAAACAACACATTTTTTTCCTAATTGACATAATTTTACACCTGTTTATTCCAGATAGGTATTCCATATATTGATAGTTTAACATTAGAGTAACCATATACATAATACAAAACACGGAATCAGTAATGGACAATAAAATCATTTGTTAATATGTTGTTTTGTTAACAGAAATAACTAACTTGCATATTCCTAGGGACTCGCTTACGCTGAATAACGGTATGTTGCCTCAAACAAACAACTTCGTCTTGCTGATGGGGGAAGACTTCCTAGTTTACATTATATATGCTCACAGATGCCATCTGTGACGGGCGACTTCGGCTTGGCGAAAGTGCTATTGGCTGTCGGCTAAAGGGAATGAACGAAATCACAAACATTTTCGGTCGTTCATCGCTTACCAACGTCGCTCGAATAGTGAACGACGAACTTTTTAACTGCGATCTAAGCATATTTGAATAAGCGTTTACATAGGTTCGGTTAGTGTCACTTTCGGGCAAGCGAATTCATCTGTCAACCTCGTCTATATAAGCATTAACGAATCTTAACACGTTTCATGGTAGGTAGTTATATCTCCATTTATTGCTATGAGTGAACTATTGCATCAAAAAATTCAAATCACAACATTTTGATGCGTTTGGAAAAATCATGCTACAATTATCAAAACTAGCGATTAAGATATCTGGAAAATATTCGTTTTATCTGGCCCTTTAAAATAATTTAGATTCCGTTATTTTTTTTTTTCACTTATACATCTATTGTAAAATGATTGATAAAATCTATTTTATATTAAATTACTACCTATTTATGGTTTAGTGACTTTTAATCAAAGTTATAGTGCTGTGAACGACTTTAAACGTCATGGCATAGAAATCGTAGACGGCGCCAATTTGTATGTTACTCAAAATATTAATGACCGACATTGAGAATATATTAATAATAATAAAAAACATCGGCCCAGAGCACTCTTTAAAGTTTGTTTCATCACAATTTTACCTTCAGTTTAATTTGTAGACCTTAAGAAACATTAAGAATTCTTTTAATTCACTATGAACTAAAGTTGTGAAATCTCTAAAGAATTCTACCTTAAATTTATGTCAAGGTGTACTATAATATTATAACATAGTGACTTACCTACGGTTACTACTTTGACATTTATAAGTTGGGGCAAAGTTTCGTTAATCACATTTTGTCAAGTTCGGAAGATTCCACAGCCAAAACGCTGTTTCTACAGTAAAGAATAATAAAATCAGTATAAATTTTACAGTAAAAGATAAATGTAATACTAATTTAAGAAATCGCGTTTAACCAATTTACCCATTAACACAAGAACTTTAGCAATAAATATTTTTAACTGTATGAATGTTACTGAAGAAAAAAAATATTAAAAAATATAAAACAACCGACTCAAAACAATATATTAACATTGTAATACCACAACAGCAAATTTTACACGAAATCATCAAACAAACACTACCGTAAAATGAAAGGAATGGGAAAAATATTTCACAACACATTTAGCACTCAAAACTATGGCATTGATACATCTAATTTACATAATATTATGGCAAGGACTTAAAATAGTTCTCATAATGTACTTTTCTTTATGAAGTCTTGGTTTTTTAATTTTCAACTTTTAAATGTACACTGTTATCCCCGAAATACTTATTTTAAAGGTCTTTTTTAGACTTAAATTATGCTATCAAAAATAGCGGCATAATACATTTGAAGCGAGTAGTGGTCATTTATTATATACTATGAAATATTACGATTATTTAAGTCAATCTAATAATTTATTATGTAGAAAAAATATTACTCGATTACTTGCTAGGGTTAATTTGTACTTGACGATATTATCTATAAAATAGCAGTGTACTTGGTGCCTAATCATAAATTACGGATGGAGAACTTGTGAATAATGAAATGATAGAATATTATTTTTATTATTACAATATTAGAAATACGCTACGCTAATGAAAGTTGACGTGAGTATCGTTCGTATCGCTTTACATCTAGTTTATTTCTAATCTTTGCTGAAAGAAAAATAGGTACTCAACTACTCCATCCAATCATTCTAACCTATTTTCATTTTTCCTACCTTTATAAGAACTATGAATGTGGTAATATCAACAAGACAACTGAATTTAGGGTTGTTGGAAAATGCAATTATGAAGTGTATGTACAAAATCATTAGCATAAACAATTTATACTGTATACAAAATTAAAGTGCCCCAACAGACAAGTTACTTTTAGCATCAGTGACCCAGCATTTGGGTGGTTTTCGGAAGCTAGATGTGGCAATCAAACGTTACGCCCACACATATTTGTGTCAATCTCAGCTATGTATGTACGCTCGATGCAAATACTGAACGTGACAAACGTAAAGCAGCTTTAATGGAGTCGCTAAATCGCGCATTTAATATTGCGACCAAACGTCGCAAAACTTTACACATCTTCGATGCTAAAGGTACCTTGTCTAGTAAGGTTGTATACAGTAGACGCGATACTTACATCAGTCAGTAAACATATATACCGCCAACCAGAGTTAACTAGTGCTAAAAGGGTACAATATGTAGAGGCTGAACGGTACAATACTGTTAACTCATTAAGAGACTATTTAAGACTAATTTAACTTGAGTAGTTTTGGGGCAATCTTGCTAAGTCTATCGTAATTATCATAAATAATGAGTATGTTAACATTGCGCACGGTTACAGATCTAGAATTCTGGGATTTGTGACACAAATAGACATCTTAGAAAAGCCGAACGCCGCGAACGAGTATTTGTCGCGAATACATAATACATCCGAGTAAGTTATAAACATATTCGTATTCGCGTATATTCGCCGGTACTCGGCAAGTATATAAATCTTACAAATATATTACGGCCGCGATTGGCAGGTATTCAAATATAACAGCTATAAAAACGTTAAGATTATGCGAGGATACGGAACTGTGCAAACTATTTTGATGAGACTACGATATTTCCAATGGTCGTCAAACAAAGAATCGGGTAGAATTCTGGAAATATTTGTAGCGGCCGCAACTATACCATAGGCCCATTAATAAACAATTGTTCCTGCCGACCTTATTTGTATTTAAAAAATATACAATTTGTGGTGAGTCCGGAGATATAGTTGCTATGACAATAGTCTCAACCTTCGAGTTATACGTAGTATGACTACTGTACAATACTGTAGTAATACGGAGTATTATGTATGTATGTGTGTTATGAACGTTCACGGGTATCTCCGTCCCCAAAAGTTTGTTGTCCGAAGATTTACTATGGCAACGGACAGTGCGTGAATGTATTTGGTTGTAACTAAACTAACGGCATAGCTAAACGTTTGAAGCAATCATTATTATAAAAAATGTTATTCTTTACGCGTTTTAGTGATCGCAAACGTATTTTATTGTTTAAAAGTGTTTACGAAAACAATACTTTATAATCTTTTGCTGTTAATAAAATGGGACTGTTTGTTGTTAAGTCATAACTATAGCAACGGAATTATTTAGCCAGTGTTCTAAGTAACAACGCTGAGACCGTGCAAACATTCGAGGGTAACTATAGACAGGATGAGATTCGACGAGTGTTTAGAACTATAGTAACCATATCCGAGACTGTGAGCATTTGCGACTGGAGCATAACTACGGTGTCATTGAACGTTCGTAATCGTAAGATGAGATAAGATGAGAGAAAGAGTTTGTAATCAGTAGTGAGATTCTGGTACTATTCGAAATTATTTATTACTAGCTTATTGCTGCAGCTCCGTCCGCCTCGACGTTTAAAACAGTAATGAGTATTCCATGTGTTAATCAGGTCATTAATTATCTGTACACTAAATTTAAGCAAAATCCGATCAGTACTTTAGCTAGTGTTCTAAGTGACAAGCGAGCGAGCGACCGTACTGTAGAAATGATTTGTCGAGTGTCTGGAGTTATCGTAACCATCTGAGAAACTGAGCATTTGCGATTTTGATGATTCTGTACTATTCGAAACTGTTATTAATATAGCGGGACATATTTGTAGTAAAGTATGTGGCGCGTTACACGGACGTAACACGCGGTGCGCGACGCTAGGACGTTGTTTTACGCTCCGCCTCCAACAGCTTGTCGTCGGAACAGAACTTCTCTAACTGCTTCACGTAGTACGTGTTGAAGTTCAACCTGCACAGAACAAGTTAGCATATTGAAGGTGGTATTACAAAAATCTAAAAAAAAATACAGGCTTTCAAGATATCGTTATAAAATGTTGTCATATTGAAAACATATTGAAGTTAGCACTTCAAAATCGAACAACAGATTCTACCAAGAACTAATACCCATTAGTCAAACTACCCAGTTTGACTAGCAAAAGCATATTGAATTTAGCAATCTAAAAGTCGAACAAGAGATTCTACCAAGAACTAGAAGGTAGTTTGACGCCATAGGAACTACCGCCATATAACTTTTTTATGAAATTAAGAATGCGAACGCTGTCGAGCTCATAAATTGCTACTACCGCTTTTGGACTGTCGTAAGCAACTTCATATAGATCACGGGTGTCTGTAGTCGATCAAAGATGCGTTGCGCAATCTTAATCTGCGAGTGGGCGGATTAAGAAAGTAACGTTGTACTCGTATATAAATGAGCCTGTAAATACACCCTTCCACCGAAATGCAAGAATTGTTTTACGCTACCAAATAAGTTTGACGGTTTGCCCCCGGTCGAACTACACCTGGTTCTACCACCTGTTAATGGTAGTGGTAATAGAACACTTAGTCCGTCTGTCAACCCATTATTGTGCCACTGCTGGCACGGGTCTTTTTCACAGATTGAGAGTTTCAGGCCATAGTCCACCGCGCTGGCCAAGTGCGAATTGGTAGATACTGGAACACTTAATGGTAGTTACCAACTCCATATAGGACAAGGGTGCTACGTAAAACCGACCATAGAAGCGTTACTAACCCTGAGGATTAAAATGATCGGCTTATATGTAGGTCAGCAATCACACCCTTTCAGAACATAGAACTGGGTAGACTTTCAGAATGCAGAAATAGGTAGTAGCACCTCCCCGTTAAACTATATCTGTTCTAACACTCACGAACGAAGAACGAGAATAAAACACTTTTTACACGCATAGCCTCACACTACGATTTTCTCCTGTGTCGTAGGTGACATGGACACATAAAGATGAATACACTAACACCCAGATCCAGAACAGGAACTAAACTCATCATTCTGATGTCTGTCTGGCCGGGGATCGAACCCGGAACCCACTGCACGTCACACCGGTATGGTGGCCGTCCCGCCACGTGGGTCGTCAATTCTAGAAAACATCAAATTATTTATTATTTTTACACTATACATAAATCTTCTTAAACATCTGTACTCTTACATAGCTCAGTTGTATTTTTTCAAATAATTTATTTAAAAAAATACAACTAAGTCTCTCTTTCTCGCTAAAAGGATAATTATGTTCTTTTACCAATACTGTAACGTACGTACATCACACACACCTCAGTTGTACCTTTTTTTATATTTATCTCTCTACTTATCCTGTCTCCAACCCTGTGCCCACGTACCTCATCGTCGGCGGGCGGGCGGCGGCGGGCCCGCAGGCGCGCCACGTACCGCGCGGCGCGCACGAACGGGTTCTCACGCTGCTCCTCGAATGTACCACCCTGGAAGTAGTAACATACTAAATATAAGTTCAACAACCAAGCTTGGTTGCAGGGAGCAGGAGTTTAGGTGTTCGTTACGTAGTCAAAATCCTAAAGGAAATCTCGAACTTTTTTGATTTATATTCAAATATGGCGCGCAACTTTTTTTAGCAAAAAATTGAAAGCCAGTATTTTTGAATTACTACGTGAAAAGTAGAGGGGGAGGGCTCTACTTATAAACTACGGATGGTCACGAAGGGATGGGAGAGGTGTCTAAACTTGTTAAGAATAGGTCACGTAGTTTGAGTACGTTCCTTAATGAACGAATAATGTTCATCGGCAGAACGTTGTGTGGATACATCGTGTCGATATGTCGTGTCGATATATCGTGTGCATAAAAATACACGTTTGGAGTTGGTCCTACTAATTCCTTGCTGAACATCGTTTGCGACGAGCAACTCAGTGTCGTCGCTGTCGGGGGCATACGGTACCTCGGTGTCGTCGCTGTCGGAGGTATACGGTACCTCGGTGTCGTCGCTGTCGGAGGCTTACGGTACCTCGGTGTCGTCGCTGTCGGGAGGCTTACGGTACCTCGGTGTCGTCGCTGTCGGAGGCTTACGGTACCTCGGTGTCGTTGTTGTCGAAGGATTATGGTACCTCGGTGTCGTTGCGGTCAGAGGCGGGGG
>DWLI01003658.1:0-11588 GCA_018249915.1 Cecropterus dorantes dorantes
GCCTACTGCGACCAGCTGCTGCAGGTACCCTCGCCCCGCAGCCCACCTGCAGGCCCAGCTGCTGGACGCCGAGCACCACATCTTTGATTTACATTCATGCCTAGGCTATGGTAGTCTCCTGCCGAACATAGCTTAGGGAAGGCCTAATCATACTCGGTGGACACTCCGGCCAGCTGTTTGCAGTGGTTTCCTGTCATATTCTTTAGGTGGATATTCCGGGACTATGTCTCGGCAGCGTAAGTCATTACACGCTACACGCTGTTCGTGAGAAAAACAAACTTCAGCATCTGAAATTCAAGTATTGATATAGACGATGTATATTGAAACATTCATTTATTTATCTATCAATCTTCGATAGCATACTGCCGACAGTATGCCAGCTTTGCCTATGTGCATTCAGAAAAGATGATAGTTTTTATTAGCTTAGCTGCATAGCAATCTAAACGATGTAATTAATATAGTTTTATATTTTTAGGACTTAGAGGAGCAGGCGTTGCAGTTCAAGGCGCACAACGAGAGCAAGAACATATTCAAGGCGGCGCGCACGCCGTCCGTTTTCTTCGCGATCGCGATGTTCTTCTACGTGCTGAGCGGTCTGCTCGGCGTCGTCGGCATACTGTCGCTGGCCAACATTTGCAACTTAGCCATGGGCGCCGCCTTACTTACGCTAATCCTGTGGGCGTATATTAGGTAAGAACATGAATAATTTCAAAAAGAGCTTAAATACCACTTTTTACACTTATAGCCCATTATAAACACTACGTTTTTCTTTTGTCGTGGATGCCATGGACACACACAAAGAAGAAATAACAAATACTAAACCCAGAACAGAAATCTAGATTCATCAGTCGGGCATCTGTCTGGCCGGGACTCAAACTCGGAACCCACTGCGTATCAGACCCGTATGGTGACCGTTGAGTAACGGCTCGTCAAGCTTAACGGCGTGGCTGAGCATAAAAATCTGAGAATTCAACCTGATGCTAACTTCCGCCTTTGTGGCAGCTATAAATATACTGCGATATTAAAATAAATATTATTACATGAATTAATTATACAATATAAAAGTATAAAAAAGGGAATAAAGTTAAAAAAAAAAGAATAATCCCTATCATCGAACGGTAACGCGTTAAGGTTAACACATTAGCCGATAACGCATAAAAGCTCGCGCCTTCGCCCTTAACCCCACGATACGCCCTGCGACGTGCTAGTCAAGCAGATAATATTATTCGTAAAAGTCTACGTTAATAAGATTTATCTTCGAGTATGAATCTTATTGTCTCGAATCATGTATACATGTAATTTACGTTTAAATTTTAAATGAGAATGCATTTGTTATCGAAGCAAAATTTCTATTTGATTACGGAATTAACATTAGCTTTATATGTTTTTACAGGTACAGTGGAGAGATGCGGGAGTTAGGTGTAACTATAGACGAAACTGCCAATTGGTTGTGGGATAATGTAAGTTATAAAGATTTTAAAACTATAGTTGGTTAGTAATACAATATGTCACAAATATCAAATTTTATTTGCTTTAAATTTTTGCTGTTGATGTTGACTCAGATATAAGACTAACGTCCTAAAGATGGAAGCAAAAACTATACATAAAGTGTGTATTACATGTGTGCGTGCGCGTATCTTTAACTATCTAAAAATAATTTAAGGAAAACAAAGAAAATTGTTAGTTTTTAAAAACATGTCGTCAGAGACTCCTGTTATATTTTGACGCCCTGGATATAGATTACGAATAAGTAGTTCTTTGCGTCTTCTTTTATCAAAATTTTCATTTTTACTATGGAAGTAGCAAACGAGCATGCCATCTTGACAGTACGTGGCTACTGCCTCTCATGGACTTGTTTCACACCAGAATGCAACAGTCCTTAATTGATGTTATTAGGTTGAAGCAAGTGTGGTGGTAGAATCACCATGGTCAAACCACAAAGGGTTCACTCACTACCTTTGTAAACCTATATAAGAGTCTTAGACCGGGATCCCGAATGAACGCAAAGGCTCATGTTTGCCTGCAGGTGCTGAAGCCGGTGTACCAGGCGGGGCTGGAGAAGGGCATGGAGCACGCGGCGGCGGCGGCGGCGGAGCGCGCGCTGGGCGCCGCGCCGCCCACGCCCACGCCGCTGACCGCCAACGGCAAGCACAAGCTGTCGTGATGCCGCCCGGCCGGCGCGGCCCGGCTCGGTGTGAACGGTACTATGACAATATACAGAGGAATTTTTAAATCATTTTTAACATAGTTAGCGGTTGGTTTATCTTAAAGTTTATAGGTGGGGATCGCGATGACCGTATCGGTGGCGGATCGTATCGTTTCGAACGTATGATGTTGGGTTTTGTACAGTATGTAGACAAATTTTAAAGTAGCGTTAGTTTTTAGTCTTAATCGTTGCTCGGTTGATCCGATTCGGAATGTAAATCGCGCGGCATCTATGTGATTTGATCGGCGGGACTAATATTTTATCACGATCGCATACGATTTATTTATTGTGTGTTTTATTGTACCTCATATGTTTGTAAATCGTGTAATCGAATTTATCTACTTATGTGAACGAAAATATTCTATATACTATTTATTTATTAATCGTTTCTATTTTCGCCTCTCGGATTAACGGAGCAACTTAGAATAGATGAAATCTTTTAGGGTCAAATTTGTAAATCAAATGAGTCAATGTAACGTAACATCATGTAACATAGAATATAAAAGATATTATTACACTTTTATTACTTAGAATTCTGCACAAATAACAGTTGTTTAAATGTCCATTTCTTTTCTTATCGAAGCAAATAGTAATAGTGTTGTAATAGACTAAGGACACTTGTTGTGCTGCACCGGTCCCATATTATGTACTTAAACCCTTTTTAACGATCTGTAAGTGACACTATACCTTACTCGAAATTATAATCACATCGGAGAGTTCAATTTTGTATATAACTATTTTTCTAAATATAAAAACAGAAGCATATCCAACATTTTTGTATCGTGGACTTTTAAATTTTTTCCTAAATGTGCCAATTTGTTTTAGGACGAAGGAATGTTTTTCGAAATTGTCATCATGGGAACAATGTGTTTGACGATTGTTGTAAATTTCAGAGTTTATTTTGTTGCTTGTTTACTAAAGAACTCGGAATTTATATCACATGATTGTTTCTTTACTACTCCTACCCTCTGAGCTTAGTTGTTATTTAATATTCTGACTTAAACTTAAAAAGCATTTTTTATACACGAAAATTCATACTAATGAAGGAATTAAGGAACATAGTTTAAGTTCTTAAAGGCATACATAATAATTTTTTATAAAGTTAGGTTTACAGTTTTTTGGCTCACAAATTCATTTTAGGTTGTGACAACAATATATTTATTACATAAGCACTGTAAATGAAATTCTTCACTGACCACAGCAATGGCAAGTACACGTTACTTGATATAATTAGCGCTCGAATCTTGCAATCTCGTTATTAAATGTATAACACGTATAAAGATTTTATTTTACACAGTAGTTTTATTTATAGGATAGGATATTCGATATCCGTAACCTTATTACTTAAGGTGTTAAATTGTCAAACCAAAATGGGTTGTGGCAACGCTTACGTCAACTTTGCGAGCTTAAATGCTTAATTTTAACTGATTAGCAATTAAAATAAATATGTCGGCTTTAACACCGTGCACGCGAGGGAGGATACCGACATAATTGGTTACTTAGTGCTAATACTCCAAAGGAATTGGAAAGAGGAGCCTTATATCGCAGACTTACAGTCGCGAGTATCACTGGGACCTTATAAATATATTTATTTAGAAAATAAAACCGTAGTCCGGTACTACAGAGGGCGGAGTACTACAGCTGTATTTGGGCAGCTCACAATCGAGCTGGAACCGTCAGCTTTGCTTAGGATTTAATAAAGTTCAACCATCTGCTGTTTAAACACAATGGTTAATATATAGATAGTTTTACATAGACAAAAATAGTGTTATTATATATTTGAGTGGCTACATATAGCATCACTCAGAATTTGTTATTCATTTTCAGTTAATTTTAGAAAAAGACTAATGAGTCAATATGAATTATGAATATTTATATTACTGTAAATAATCAACGATGTTTTTTATCAAAAGGACAGAGTTTAGAAGCTATCATGTGAGCTGAATTCGACCAATCCCTTTTATAACGATGCCACTGTATTCTTTACAAGTTGTGAATTTATTTGTTATGACCAGTTGTTTCATTGTTCTGGCATAGATATTTGTATATTATATTTTATGTTAACCACGTCAGAGTAGGTGCGATGAGTTGTGAAATTTATAGATATAGCAGTTTATATACTAATATATTTATCGTTTTATTTGGCAACATATAATAATGTTTCTATAAATAAATACATCGAAGTATCCGTTAAAATATGAATTAAATATATTTTGTTAATGCATCATATATGTAATTTAATATAGTTGAGTAATTTATACTCAGATCCTTGATATAAATGCTTAGACTATGGTATTTAATTAGGAATCGATTTAGAATATACCTAAATAAATCTGGTCATACTCAACTTATAGCTTTGTTAAAATTTCACAGCCTATCTCACTACTCATAAGGCAGACCATACACGTCAGCTACACGTAATACGAGGCAGAAAAAAATATGTTTCGAAGAGTATTTTCTACTCAAATAAAGGTCAAAGAAAACTCAAAATCTAAAGTAATAGGGAAAGTAGAGACGACAGAAAATTGCGACATGGATGAGTTGCAATGCTCACATATACAGTATGACCCTACGCTAAGAACTATTATAAAAAAAATGCATAGGACGTATTTTCAGACTTCTAATTTGCTTGCATGACAACCAAAGATATACATATAAACGAGGCATGTTTTTCTACTCTTTCTTGTGCAGCACGGTATTTTTTTTATTATCTATGGGTATATAATACTAATGGCTGGTTATGTCGCATTACTTATTTATTACCAATGCGCAATTGCGTACTGATATCTCCAGACCTTTTTAATGTTTCTAAAAAACTAACGGACATCTTATCATGACTAAAACGTGCTTGATATTCTTTATCATTAAGCAATTTTAACGATATTACTACTTTCCTTACACTTACAATTTTACGGTGAGATATAAATTTATAAATTTCCCTATATTCATTTATAAGTTATCTGTCTCCAGTAGCCGTCGTGTATGGTCTAAGAAGCTGCCTAGCTACTCTATGCCACGCTCACATTTAAAGCAATGTTTAAAAAATGGTTGTTTCTATATTGCCTTGTCTATTTAGTGCCATAAGTTCGCTATTGTCGCGGTCGCTCTTCAAATATTACCCGCTTATTGTGTAAGTCTGGAAATTGTACGTGATTTTAGGTACTCGAAATTGCTTATTTTGTACACAGGGATATACGGAAAGCTTTTTGAATTGTAGGCAGTTGGATAGTTTTATCAAGAGTATAAGAAATGAAAAAAATGTACTATAAAAATGACACTACCCTCAAAGCAATTACAATATTTTTTTACTACCCCCCAAAATTATTGAGTTTCTTACTGTACCCTGGTTTATATACCATAATTTTCCTTTTACTAACTCAAGCCTGCAAACATTTCCTTTTTCTGTTACTTCTCCTATAAATTTTTTGTCTCCTTCCTCTCTCCTCTTATATGTGTGTCCGTGTTACATGTGCCTTATAAAAATATAATTATTACCATTACCGACACCTTATACTTGGTCATTTTAGAAAAAAATAACAATTATATTGGCATAGTTAAGACACGGAAAAGTGTCCCCATGAAGGAGACAGGCGGCTCATATCAATTTTTACTAGCACATTATTAACTTTTAAGTTTCCTGAGCGTGGGCGTAAGGATTCGCCGTTCAGACGAACTGGCCAACTTCAAGAATGTTTCCCTGCTGCTTATTGCAACATAACAATATAACATGCCAAAGAATGAGGTAGGTAATCATACCTACTTTAACATTGCTTAAAACATCAGAATTTAAATAATTTTAGCTCATATATACATAATACTCATTTTTCTACGAGTATTTAATAATGTTTTGTAATTAAAGTATCATTTAGTTTAAAGAATAATTGATATTTTTTTAAACTAACAGAATTATGTAAAAATACTACAATAAAAACGCTTGTATGATATATATTTGACCACCTCGTGGCGTAACGATCATACCGATCCGGCTGGTAGATTCCGGGTATCGAACCCGGTCAAGCTGACATATACATGATATATTTAAATTTATGTTCTCGGTTGGAGTGTTTGTGTATTTGTTTTTGTGTGTCCAAGACACCCACGAAACATCCTAGTGTGGTCCCAGAGTGTAGGCGTAACTTAGATTTTTAAACATATCTTCACCGTTCAGACAATGAATATCTGATCGTCCAATAATTATAAATTAATGAATTTTGTGATATCTAGTGTTAACGCTTGCTTTCTGCTCAATTAATTTTAACGCGAAGAGCGACCGCGCGTCTTCGTCCCTTGTTTATTGTTTACTTGTAAATCGGTTTCGGTTTAGTTAATAGTTGATTAATTATGATAATGTAATAATAAAGTTCTTATTTTTTAACATATGGTTGTTTGATTTTATTATCTGACATGATTGTTTTTGATCCTTTGTATGATTAAATACCTACAATTATGATAAATAGATTAATGACGAACAAAATTAATGACGAAACTAAAGCGGATTCCCAATTCTTTCAGCTGTCGAAATTTAACCAGGGGGTTTCAATGAAACCGCATAAAATGCAAGAGGTAGTTAAAAGCCCTGCTGATTAAACGGTGCCAAATCACTCAACGGTACTCAAAACAGTTATTATCGTATAATACTAAATTATAGGTAGTGAACAAAACACGAGACAATCGTTTATGTATATATATTGTAACAGTGTAGTGAGGAGATTATACTTTTTTATCTGTGGGCGGTGAGGCAGCGGTGAGAAGCGGTGCGGTGCGTTGAGGAAAGGAGAGTGGCGCCAAATTTGCGCGCGCTTTTTGAGTTGACATTTGTTGTTTCCATAAAATGACTTACAACAATAAAAAAAATATTTTAATAATTTGGTGTTTAATAATATATGTTTATGTATATCTACAGTCATCGCCATTGCCGTGGCAGCCAAAATCATATGTATCTTGCAATACAATATTTTGAAAGCCCCCTGTTTGAGCGATCGTGTCACGGCAGGTATAATGGTGTGTTTATATTAGGTCGTTCACCGAATGCTGCACTAACATTCGACTACACCGAATTTGTTCACTTCAATTTATTTATTTGCATTTGAGAAGGTTACATAAGTTATTTATAAATTACACTTTCATCTATCTAATCTAACCTAACCTAACCTAACCAATAGGGTATGCAAATATATCGTCTTTAACTGAACTGGCTTGCTTGCATTATGTTCGGTCTCTGAATGCGTCGACCGAATTTATTTCAGTAGTCCCGCACTCCTTGTGTTTCCTAATCAGAAAGCAGTTGTCACCGAATACGGGCAACCGTAACAAGTTTTACATGATATCAGTCACTGCAAACGAGCTGCATTCGGCTACCGAATTGATGTTTACAAGGTCGGTGACCTAATTAGTTCGCTAGGGCTAAACCGAACTTTTGTAAACGCGCCATAAATACTTTGGGGGTACAAGTTTTATAGAATGCCTATTATTTCGGTTACAACGAATAGCGATCAATGACTGATAGTATAAACGGGGCTTCAAGTGTATTCGAATTAAATAGAAATTGCACTCCATCTGGTGTTATAGTCTAAGATCCCAGGACCTCCATGAGGACATAACTCATTTGCTCATAAATAAAATGTATGGGGTAAAGTAGTGTTAGTATGCACTTTAGTTGTATGCAAATCTGCTAACCTGGCCCAACGGCCATTTATATTTATATTGTCAGGAAATAGGTTCGACAATCAGGTAAAAATAGTACCTACTTACTTATCTTAAGTTCCCAGTGCTAGCTTTTAAGTATGTGTTAGTTAATATTTAGGTATAACAATGAATAAACAAACCCCCATACACATAAAGTTTACGTGTCTTTTATTTCGGATAAAATAAAAAATGTTTGGCGGCCCTAGGATCTTGGACTATAACGTAATTGGTATTCAATTTTGGTTGTTCGACATCATCGAATCATTATTTAATTATTGCCGTATTCCAAGCTATTTGGCACTATACGAAACCGAAACATAATGGACGTTTCGGGGAAAGTTACATTTACTGACGTACCTGTAACTAAGAATGACGGATTGAATGATGCCCGCCCTAGATTTTTTGCAAATCATATTTGACAAAGAAAAGCAACAGATGGCTTAACTACGGAGCGTAAAATCGTTTCATCCGAATCTCCGATTTAAAGAACAATTTCTCCATCTAGAAATAGTATGTAGTTATGTTAAATCTTCTAATTGGCTTTCAACTAAAATAAAATATAGCACCGCAGTCAGTGACGTGGTATAAATATTGCATTTACGAATACTTGTTTAATTTAATACCCTGTAGGCATGCAATCACGCGTGGCAAGTTACACACGACAACGTTCCACGCGTGCGATGAATGAAAGTGGATATCCTCGGAGTTAGAGCGTTTCCATTGCACACTGTTATTCATATTAAATGACAATGCCAGTGTGACGTAATGGATGAAAGTAACTATTTACGTCCATGGAAAAATTAATATAATTATTTATTCAACCCTAATTTACTCAGGGTAACTTATTCTAAATTTGAAACAAGTCAGTGCGAAATCGATGTAGACCTCGTGTAAGTCACTGGCGCTACGTTGAAAGCAGACGTAGATATGTCATTAAAAAAAACATTACGCGAAAATTGAGTTAACAACAAAGTATAGCCTAGCTTTAGGTTTCTATCTTCTGTCCTTGATCCATTCCTTATTCAAACAAGTTTTTAAAAGATGTTAATATATTTTTAACTAATAATTCAAGGTTGTAAAGTGAGCCATTTTTTTAATTTATTATTTTTATTTATTTAACTGACTTCAACACCGCGAAGAAATTATATGATTACTGAGTCAGTAGTCCGTTTTTGTGTGGTCAGTTCTCGGAGCCAGCATTGGCACCCGTTCCTGACCTGTTATTTACCTACATGGTGTAAATCTTAATAATAAGTCACTATTGATTATAAAATACCATTTACTTATCTTAATGGCTCATAAGAAAATTTGCATCACGTGGATGCCATGGACACCCAAGTACAAACAAAAGTATGTGATGATCAAATACCTATGCAAGAACTCACGACAAAATCTAAATTCATCATTCAGATGTAGACGTCCGTTTGAATCTGTAACGGTCTGCGTCGTAAACTGGTAGACACATGTTGCAGCTAGAATTGAATAATAACACAACTCAATGCTAATTTTAAAGGAGAGCCAGGTTAAAATTACACATTATTTTTTGTTTTTTCTTTTTAATGTAGAACCACATTTTACCTAAAGCATCATGTTTTCACTTCTAGGCCTTTTTGAGTTAAGATGTTTTTTAAATTAAAATGGTTCAATTTAGAATTGTGCGGTTATTCTTTTCGACAATGCGGTCTACGTCTAGCGGCCTATACCACTTATATCTTGAATTGCTTAGGTCATCGTTCACCATATCACGCCCATTTGACAATTTATTGACATCATTCTGTATGTATTGCGCTGTATTAAAATATAATGCGCGGACCACCACTCTATTTACGCAGAAGCCTCCAAAGTAATTTCTAAATGAAACTAAGTTGTAAGACAAATTCACAATGCTGAAATATGATAAAGTATCTTCTATCAAACTTTAATGTATCTATTCAAATATATACAAAATTAGATGATTAATATGTTTAAAAACGAGTCTTCTACAGTAAACTCAGATATTTAGCGCCCCGTATGATATCATCTCCGCACAATGAGACCGGAGCCCGATGACATCATACGTTTCGACCTCACGAAGTGGGTTTCTGATTTACCCGTACTCAGTAACCGCGACTCGCCCATCAATGAATGACGCGCGATTCTCGTCTCTTTGCACATAACAATAGTGATTTGTAACACTTATATTATTAAACAAGTGTATAAGTTCGTCCAGATATAAAAAGTAAGTTATGTGTATCTTTAGCGGTCTAATTATAGAAATTATTCAGAAATTATTCAGTTACTCAGATAGCGAATCAGGTGTCAGTATAAGACCGTAGTGAAAAATTTGTCAAATCATTTATTTTTTATTTATATTTGGGTACAATAATGAATATTCCTCTGAAATCTGACTGAATTACTTCACTAAAACTATACAAATTTTACTTTCAAATTAACAGAATATACCCAACCTTGTTAACTACGTATTGTATTATTATTGTTTCTGTTTCTGCCTTATAATTAAAATTAAAACAAGGTGAAGGCGAACACGCTTGGGTATGTAATATGAACATATACGGAAATTCCGTACGAGCACTGTAGGTCAGGCAATCACATGTGATGGAGATAGTCACAGGAAACACACCTGCACCCTTAGTACCAGTTTATTACGATTCTCCAAAACAAACATTGTTTACGTTTTCGCCTATCTTGCAAAGTATTACTGAAAACATAAACATAAACAATGATTGATTTGAGAAAACGTAATAAACTCTTATAGACATAAATCATGTACCACGAAGTTCCAATACACTGATATATGACAATTAGTCATTAACCAGACCGTCGGAGAATATATTAATCGCTTGAAGGCCATGATAAGAATCTAGACATTGTTTAACTGGGTTTTTAAAGGTGAACTCTCAGTTTCACTGCCGACATATTACCACGCTAATTTGTGTTAGGTTGCACCGGTATCCGCACTTCTGGATTCTGGTTTGAAAGGTGGGGTAAAAATGTTAATCTCACTGTACCTACAATACTACCTATATTTGCTTTTCTGTAAAGTAGACAACAGTTCCTTAGGTTGTAAGCATCACTGCTGGTCTAACGTCCCTAAAGAAGTTTTCACTTCAAAAATCTGTGAGTGCGAAAATATGGAAAACACATGGGAATGAAAACTTTAACTACTGTTGGTCATTTACTTATGGACCAACCACGTTCCGTGTATTACCGAACTGCCATTCCGAATATCATTTGCCTAAGCGGAAAATAATTAAAGATAAAAGTATACATATTTCAATTAATACACATTTACTATTCATTTAGCGATCCTTAGTTACTCTACGGTTGTAGAGAAACTTTACTCTTGATACCTATTAAAAATTTTAACTTTATTTACGTGATTGGGATTATCGAAAGTAATTTCACAATCAGTTAGTTTCACAGTTTAATAATCTTAAAATAATTAAAATGATTTCACGATTATTAGGCCCATTTTGCGTAATTTTTTAGACAACATGGAAACTTTGGAGTCTGGTCGGGGTGTACAAGTAGTGAATCCTGGGGCCGAGCACACGTTCACGTTGGATGAAGAGGCGCTGTCTGCGCTTCTGCTGCGGGAGGACATCCGCGACCGCTCCGCCGTCGTCATCTCCGTGGCCGGCGCCTTCCGCAAGGGCAAGTCCTTCCTGCTCGACTTCTTCCTGCGCTACATGCACCA
>DWLI01003659.1:0-11588 GCA_018249915.1 Cecropterus dorantes dorantes
GATGATTGTGATGATTGAGCAGAACTTGCAGATCCACCATCCTTGACAACATTCTTCAGGTCGACATATGCACCTTATGAATATAGAAAACATTATTATTCTTATAATATCAAAATTTACTAGTATTTACTAGTACTGGTATGTAAAAGTATCAATTTGAAGACATGTGTAACAAATATGTACACAAATTAGAAAACTATTCTGGAGGTTTTGACAACTTTCAAAAGTAGTTCAATCCTTTATGACTCTGATATGTCATCAATTCTGGAAGCACCATTGCCTATTTCTGCTTTATGGCAATAGTATTCAGTGCTGCTGTGGTCTACACCGACTAAGTCCTCAAGGGTAGCAATATGGACTGATTATTTATAATTCTACATGGTAGACAATTGCCACCACTTAACATTGAGTGAAACAAGCTTCTACTTGATCAATAAAAAATACTAGTTTATTAAAATTGATAATCCAAAAGCGGAGAAACTACTAGAATTGAAAACAGGGCAATGAAATTGGTTGATAACTTACAATGTCACATTGTGGTAGTAGGGGCGAGTGTGAATAGGAAAGATTAAATGAAGAAAAACATCCCAGAATTAGAATAGATACATTTATCTACCACTCGTGATTTTCAACAGTTTCTTCCAGCTACCACAGTTTCGTAAATATCGATAATTTCGCAGTTCGAATTATAGGCAAAAAAATCAATGCTGCATATCTTGAATACATATTGAAACTACAAAACAAAATTAAGTTCTAATTTAATCTTTTTAGTAAATACAAGAGTCGTATTACCTGTAATCACGACATTGCCAGTTTCCTTAACCTTGGCCTGGAAGTGAACACGGTTGCCCTCCAGCCACATCTCAGTGATCAGGGTGTGTCCAGGAAGGACAGGCTTTGCGAAACGAGCCTTCAATGCCTTCACATTAGAAGAGTTATTGCCAGCAAACCTGGAAAAAAATGTTATATGTATTTCATATATTTTTTTATAATACATAAGAGACAAATGAGGATGATGGTTTACCATGGTCAGCCTAATTATAGTAGTCTAAGAAGACCTATCTAAACTAGGTCACAAATGTTACTTTGAGGATTAAGTTGGAAAGCCTCATACATTTATGTCGTTCTAATTTCACTCCATCACACATAATAAGATTACGTCTAAAGTTATTTTCATCTTTCACAATACTTACTTGGCAATTACATGTCTCACAGCAAATCCAAGAGAAGCCAGTCCATGAAGAATTGGTTTTGGATGCCCGCTGGCGACAGCAACATTACTGTCGATATGCAGTGGGTTCAAGTCTCCTGACAACCTGTAAATTAAAATTGACTAAGCAATCGATCTTTTATAGAATTTATATAAAGTAATAAGGTCTCTAATAAAATTATAAAAGAAAATTACATATAAATCTATGTAGCAATTTTTTTGCAAAACAAACAAATACATAAGTTATTTCAATTTCCTGTATGCACGAATCGTCAGAAGGCACACCGTTTCATACGATAAATAATTATTTATCATAGTCATTTTTGAGTTCTAAAACTTTAACCAAATTAACATCTGTCTAATATTTTTGATAATTCTAACCGTTTAAGAAATGACACACACCCCAAATGTGTTGTCAAGTCTAATTTTATAAAAAGGATTCGACGTTTGTTTTAGCTGGCCCTAACACGTCAACTTCAAAATATACATATCAAGCAGTGGGAATAAAAGTGACTAAACTCAAAGTATTATCTCCAAAGATACCTGTACAAAGCAGCCTGATCTTCGGAAGTGCGTTGTTCCACAACTGCATCAGGGTTCCTCTTTGGTGGTGGTTGCACACTCACAGCTGTCTTACTATCGCGCGGACCACCGAAACCACCCTGACCCACCACGAATATGTGTTGCTGGGTGCGGAAGACCAGCTCTTTGTTTTGGAATACTTCACCTGGGAATAACTAAACTTATTAGTATTTTTACTTACAAATATTAAAGTAATCCGAGATATTTAGCAAAAGGATCATACAAGTATATATGGTGACATTAATTGATCAATATAAATACCAAATGATATATGTATTAGACATATAATAGGTATTACTAATTAATTAAACAATCAATAAATAATAAGCTTATAAAACGTTTCATAAAGGTACACATTTAGAATTTAAATCTGTTATGTAATTAATTTTAAACTTAATCACAGATAAATTATGCAAATTTATCATATGCTACGTTGGAAATATAAAGATTAAGATATAGTCATTTTTATCTAGTAAGATAATAAGTAAAAACATGTTATGTAATTTTGGTAACCTGAATACATAGGTATTTCTAATGTAGCTATGTGACTCAATAGTCAAAATGTATTAAGATACAGTTAATTATTTACTTACTGTTAACAATCGCAATGGCACTAGATCCCTTGTCCAACACGTCACTCACGTAACTGCGGGTGGTGAAGGAACCCTCGGTGCCTGGGAACTCGCCCAGAAATTCAATGAATTGCTCTCCATGCAGGATCTACAAATATAGTAAATATTACAATTAAATGCAATTTAAAATCTAATTTGTAATGACCTTTATCGGCTTGGATTTTGTACATCGAATCAGTGAACAAGGGATCCCTGTAACTAGGAGATGAAGTAGACATCTGAGCACTAATCACGAAACATGGTTGAGATTTTAAAACGTATCTTTAAAGTAATATTTTGTTGTAATTAAAAAAAAAACTGTAATGAAATCAGGCCGCGTTATTTGTTCTAGTTTAAAACATTTCCTTAGATAGACTATAGCAATCAAAAAGGTCGCTAAAGAGAGCAACAGCCCTCCTCAAGATTAAATAAAACGTCATGTACATTGGATCTTTAAGGTTTGACGTCGCTAGAGAGAAATATCCCCTTTTCTACAAAATATAAACACCAGTTCCATACATCAACTGCTCTCCATAAGCACAACAGCGCCCGTAATTAAAAACAACACATGACGTTATAAGTTCCAATAAGTATTGATAGTAGTATGCCAAATCTATACTAATATTATAAAGTAGTTGAGTTTGTTTGGTTGAATGCGCTAATCTCAGGAACTGAGATTGAATATTCAATTTATTGAGGAAGGCTATATCTAACATCTAGCTGTCTTTGTTGTTTTTTTTTCTAATTAAATAGCGGGTGAAACCGCGGAGCACAGCTAGTTTTATTTATTTTAAGTTTATACTTACGTTGGTGAAATCAGCGTGTTTGCCGGGTGGCATGGCATTTGCGACCACGGGCGACTCCATAGCCATGCCCGCCAGGATGAAGAAAGTTGGCAGAGCATCGAAATTCTCGTGCGCTTCGTACAAGAACCTAAGGTCGGTAGGATTAGACACGGAGGCACCAACTGAAAAATAATTATTGATTTATGAAACTGAAGTAGCGAAGGAGCGTATTCATCAGCAATTAGCAATATGCTAAGTGATATGCATAATAGATATCTGTATTCGAACATGATTGGGATTGTATTTTTTTCTATAATCTATGTGCTCTGAATGTTTAAGAGTTAAGTCTTTTAAATTTAGAACAATACGCTTTTTGCCACATTTACTTTAAGTAATTAAATAAAGGGTCTACAAGTTATTATGAAATCTAGATAAATTCTCACATTTGGCTTAAATTAAAATGTAACTTTTAGCCATTTGAGTCATGAGAATTTCATTGAAATCTTATACCGTGGTTATACTACAATTAAATCTGCCATATTTACTTTACTGTGGCATAGAATCTACAACGATAATAAATAATTTAACATATTGCATTTCAAACAGAAGAGAGGTCCCTTACAACCAAGCCAACTGCATATCAGCTTACATATTTAAATGTCTCTTGAAGTTCAAGACTTTTTTTAAATCACAAATTAATGTCAAATATTAAAATAAGACAAAGTTAGTATAAACAAATCAAAAGTACTTACATTGTCACACTAATTATTTAAGCTATATCTAGTTCAGAATAACAATAGAGGTTATAGGTTAGCAGTTGTCGGTCTATGACTCTACACACAGACTTCAACATTTATGTACTATCTAAATTATCTTGGTTCATTATAAACGCGTATATACGAGTTCAATTCGTCGTAGTATTAAGCATGTACATAATAAAATAGACTTTTAATCGCGTTGCACATAATTGACATTTTTGAGTGGCATATACTTAAAAAAAATCTCAAAGATATTGAGTCGAGTGGAAATTTCTATTTAGTTACGTTAAGTTTATTTGACGTGGTTGCGTCTATTTGGCGTTTATTTGGCGTGACATTGCTGCAAAATAAAGTTAATGGTCTTTTAATTTTAAACATTTTAACTTCATTTATTGAAAAGATAATAAACACAAAAGCATTTATTATTTTTTACCTAGCTCTCCTGTAAAATTTGCGTTGGATAAAGTTGGCCGCGAATTAATAAAATTAGGCTTAAAGGCGCTAAGCCAAAGCCGTAAAACATAAAAAATGTGTTTTTACTATTCATGCGAAGCAGCGATTTTTATGGGTAGGTATAGTACAACAAGGTCTTAATAGATTATTATATGTAAAAAAAAAACTCACTTCCAAGAGCATAGCAGATAAGATCCTTTGAATTGTAGTTATAACTGGACCAGTATGAAGGATGCTCGCTGTCCAATTTGCTGCGATGTTCAAACTCCTGAAAGGAAAAATTAGTATGTAGTAACATTTATTTTTGATATTTAAACAAATATTTCATATTATAATACTTTCTGTACAAATAAACCATCATATAGCAGCGCAAGCCAACAGAATCTGTAGAACAGAGTATTTAGTTATGTTAAATTAACAGTGTTATTATATTATAATTTTATACAATAAATGAATGAAAAGGAATATAAGGATCAAAGTTTAGTAATAACAACTTTTGCTATTCGTAAACATATATTATGACAGTAGCCTACATGGATTCACTTGAGCCCAAATTTAGGTACTTTGAAAGCCCAATTTTCATACAATCCTTGAAATTATATTGTCGCAAACCAAGTTACAAAACTAATGAGAACAATTTAACCCATCAAAAGGAAAAATAAATTACTAACACTTTTGATTCTGTATTTCCTTAGCCATAGGGCTCTCCAACCTTCGAGCCTTACGACATAACAACAACAGGAAAGTACATATAAGTCATCACTTATTGTACATATATTTACCTATTAATATGTAATAATATATAATAATTTACCTGTATTCTTTCAACCAAGTCGACGGTGACCTCTGGCATTTTATCAAAGCGTTTCGTCTTAGACATGTCCACTACTTCAGGCCACGCCTCTTTTACAGATTCAATGGTTACATCATCGGAGGGCTTCTTTCTGTATATAACAAAAAATAATATTTATTACAATTACTTACCAACATTTAGCTTTTTTTATTGTGAAACCTGTCCCTGTGCCTAAGAAAGGCATCAGTTTTATAATTGGAAGTGAATTGAGATCGAAATATCAATGCTTTTGTTTAACCTCATTATGTTAAATGAGACATTATAAAATAAGTATAACACTGAACAATAAAAATAAGTTTCAATTCTAATACGTATATGATGACATGCCTAACAGCGTCAGAAGGAGAATAATGTTTATTGAGCATTACAACATGTTTGTATGTTAATCCATTTCAATAATACAATCTTCTGCCTAAACTTGGCAGATTTTTACATATGAGTGACTTAGGCTTTATTAATTTTAAATATGGCCCGAGAATCAAAGGTTTTTTTAGCATATCTTGCTCCCTTAGGTTAGATCACGCAAACTACTGGACTACCTCACATACATCGTAATATCATCGTTGAAAAGTCCTATTTGGCGTTGATTACCAATTAACTATGATTAATTACCAGTAGGTAACTTATAAGCTTCTTTGTTTGTGTGATAACATTAAAAAATATTTTACCTCAGAGGAGCGCCGAGAGATCTGACTAAGTGGGTCTTGGTCGCGAAACCCAAGGTAGAGTCTATAACGAGCCCGGTGTCTGTGAACGATTCGTGTGACATGTATGCCTGTATAAGAGAGAAATCATTTATCAACATCAACTTATTATTGACCTATAGTTACACAGGAAAAATTTAGAAGAGTCGTGACGTCCGAACTTATTTGAGTTGAACAAACAGACCTTTCAAAAACATTATGAACATCTAACACGTATATAGTCATTAAAATTTTTCACTTCGTCCCTTAATTATAACCTGTGCCCGAGGTTTTACCCGTGTGAAATGAAATGTAACATAACTTTAAATTGTCATAACTTTCGCCTAAAGATACGGACTGTAAATATGTTTTAATTTCAATCCAGACATAGCATCAACAAATTATATAAAGTGTTATTATTACCTTTTCTAACTCTTAGCAAATATATGCAACAAGTTTTTCACCCTTTTTGGAGAGGAATTTTCAAAAAAATCCTCTCTTAGTTCTCCTCTAAGGAAACTTCACTCTCTAAGGAATCTTCATACCAAATTTCAGTTTCTACGCTCAGTGGTTTCGGCTGTGAGTTGTCCGTCACTCAGTAACGGAGGAGTTTTATATGTAGATGTACAGACATGCGTATGTTTCATTTATATTATATGTATGGATCATAAAAAATTTTGACCAGCATAGTCATAAAAAGATTGTAGCTTTTAAATAGGCAACTAGTATACGTAGCTCCGATCATATATGCATTATTTTTCTTCTACCACAATTGACAAGTAATATATCTCTGTTCTTGTGTGACATGATATTAAGAATATATAGGACAATAGGTAGATAAGTATATAATTTCTGTATAATTGTATTGTTACTTGCAAGGATTATATTTATAATATAATCAAAGTTGAACAAATAATAACATTCAGCTACAACGCCTATAAATAATTATTAGGTATAATTGTACCCGATATAACGGATCACTTAAAAATTGATGAGGATTATTACTTTGATAAAATATTGCTATAATATGATATGATATCGGTACCAATCAGTAATAAACATAATTTAATAGATATCTCCAACGCCTAAATATATTATTTTGGTACTCATATGTTACATTCTCTTACATTATTGATAACGTAAGCGGCTTTTACGATAAGATATGATATTATATAAGTCTGTAGGTAAAGGTGTTTATTGGTTGTAGGATAATATTGTCTTTTTTTAAATTCCTTATATAATTGAAACGTATTACTACGACTGAGTCTTCTGCTTGATTTTTAATATATACAATAGATGAAATATAAACAAAATATGTGTTATTATAGAGAATAATATACCTCACAAGCAATGAAAAAAACTTACATGTGAAGGTCAGAACTCATACAATAAACATGTTTTTTTTTCAACACTTTTTGTCTTATTGTAAAACCAAACAAACGCTAAACTTAGCGTTAATAGAATGCAAATTTAAAAAAAAATAACAAAGTATAAATTGGCCAAGTGTGAATTTAATACGAGCAACGAATCTCGACCTAAACGTAAAAAAAAAAACATTTTTTGGTATAATTCTTAAAATGTGCTGGAAGATTGTATGGAACCTCGAGCCCAACTTGCGCTTGACCTGTTTTTTCTTGGACTTATAACTCTATAATACATTATATTTGTTATCAAAGTACACAAGTACTTAAATCCTGATAAAGTTGTTTACGTTTATTTCACTTTCGATTATAATGGTATGTACTCGTATATACATTCTCACTGTTGGAACTTGTCTCCGGAATAAGCAGTTTCTATGCCGTTTATGCTCAGAAGCGTTTGATTACAAATCAATTTCGGTCTAATTGCTATAAAATAATGTTCAAGAATGTAGTACCACAACGAAAGTATGGTAAAAATAAAAATAGACTTTCATAGCTAACAAATTCCAATGAAAAAATTACAAATTTTTACTGCGAATAACGCCATAAGCAGCATCCCCACTAGGAGTTAAAACTATTTTTATGAGGCGACATAAAGCAATACATTTTACAAAAATTGTTATATACGAAACAAAAGGTTTAACGCTACACTACTCTAAACTAATTCATATAGATAGGGCATTACAAATTCTGAGGTGGTTGAACTCATACTTCGATTACAGAGTTACTTACGCTACCTAATCACATCAGTATTTTGTTTTAAGGTGTGAAAGAGAATCTTTGGCTAACTTCAGCTATGACTAATATTATCTGTTGTTGATTACAGACATCCATCTCGGAGTGGTTACTTAGAAGACATCCATTAATAACACAAAACATTTGGGGGTGTTTGAGGTCGAAACTCATCAAATCTCGTAGGGCAGAGAATCAAACATCAAACTCACCTCAGATAATTCATGGGTGTTACTCAGATAATGCACTTTTATCTGTATGAAAGTGCATTCTCTTATGCTATACATTATATACAAAAATGACAAATATATAACTATCTTGTAGCAGTACTTACAACAACAGGAGCGATGAGTTCAGGTTTCATGGATTGGAACATCTCTGGCGGTAAGATGTCCTCGGTGAGACGGGACGCGGCGGTCGGTACAATGGTGTTGACCAGGATGTTGTACTTCTCACCCTCAAGAGCCAGGGTGTTCATGAAGCCGACTAGACCCAGTTTCGCAGTACTGTACAAAAAAAAATACCGAGAACCTTTGAATTTTTTGAAATTCATCCTTTGAAATTCTAACGCTGATTATGTTACCCCTGACAACTGTATTGACGGTATTACACTGCCTTTTTGGAAAATATTTATAATTTGATATAATCTTATACTTGATACATAACCTTATAGCAAATAAATTCAAAACCGGATATAACGACAATGAAGAATACGAATACAAATTAGGGCGTTATATCCGATAGTCATTATAAGCGTATGAATATAAATATTTACTTTGACCGGCTGGAACTTTGCAATTCGGTCGTTATATGTTGATATAACCGATGTCGCTATAATCTTTTGACTGTATTCCATGATATAATAACACTGAGTTATTTAGACAGGAATATTTATCATACATACTACCAGTAGAATCAATGAGTCCTACGACGTTCTAACTTTGTCTGTTATTTATATACCACATAATTGCTAAATTAAATTTTACATAACCTTTGACATTAACATTTGTAGTATTTTTAAAATAGGTTGTTGACTACTTTTACCCCAAAACTATCTAGAAATCAAATCGTAACAAACAAGACTTCGCTCAGAGTAAATTCTGGTATTTATAGATTCTGTATATAAGCTATTAAACAGGACGATTTGCATTAAATTAATATATTCTATAATTACTACTACTAAAGCTAAGTACTATATCTACTGGAAAAACAGTAACATTCAGGACCACATAGTTAATTATTACGGAATTAGAATAGGTATGGTAAAAATTACCTGTAATTAGCCTGGCCAAAGTTTCCAAAGAGGCCAGAGTTGCTGGAAGTCATGATAACGCGACCGAAATTCTGTTTCTTGAATGTGGCCCATGCCGCGTGAGTCGTCTTAAAAGCTCCTTTTACGTGAACCGCTTGGATTATGTCCCAATCCTATTGCACATAATTTGAAGATTAATCTAACAATGAATTTTCAAAGGGACATTAACAAAATGGCAAAGTATTAAACCTTTAAATTATTTGGCAAAATTATATTTCAACAGTTTGATGATACACAACCGCAAATCTAAATCGTACTATATAATAAGTTACTTGAAAAACGATAGACTTACAATTCGAAGTGGTAATGAACGTACACCTTTAACGAACATATCGAAACTATACTTCAGGAGTTTTGGTAAATACACGATACTCGTATAAGTACTCGTGTATTAGATTCACATATATATATACAGCTATATTTAGACATATTTACATTTACATATGACCCTTGTACCTAGTTTTTGTAATTCAAATATGATAAAATCACACGACCGTATTAAATTTATTAATTATGATAATTCATTCATTTAAAAAATCAATGATTAATGATGATTCATTTAATCATAATAAAGTACAAATTGTAAGAAATAAAAGTTATAATAATGCTTCGCCTTAATAAATTAATAGGATCCTTTGGCAAAGAGACAGACGAGTTGTTAATACCTAGGGAGTGGCCATGCTCTAATAGTTTCAACTTGGAATCGTTAGAAAACTTCGATAGCGTGATTAAGAATGCAGTGCCGCTCTCTCTTGAGCTGTATCGGGAAGTCGCTAC
The DNA here is from genome assembly GCA_018249915.1 of Cecropterus dorantes dorantes. Taxonomy (NCBI): domain Eukaryota; kingdom Metazoa; phylum Arthropoda; class Insecta; order Lepidoptera; family Hesperiidae; genus Cecropterus; species Cecropterus dorantes. The sequence continues at coordinate 10,178 of DWLI01003659.1, forward strand.
AATCCTCTAAATAGTAAAGATTACATCCCCAACAATAGATACTTACTTGTTCGCTCATTTTTTGGAAGCTCTTATCACGCAAAATGCCTGCATTGTTGATAAGGATATCAATTCGCCCATAATTATCAAGTGCTGTCTTAATAATCTTATCTCCTTCTACAACGTTATTGTAATCAGCAACCGCTTCACCTCCTATATAAAAAAAACATCAATTAATAAGCTTCTAGAACTCTCAATGATAAAGACCTATGTATTCAATCATAAAGAGAAAGGGTGTACCTTACTGACAACCAAATTTCGCCATTTAAAAAAAAACCATATTCGATGGCCAGTAATAAAACTTGTGCCAATTGATAGACAAAGTATATAACATTCAAAAAGTATATAGTAAAAAAAATGTGTGTGACAAATTGAACATTAAAATAATAATATATTCTGTTTACTTATCACAAATGAGCTCAATGATCCCAGAAAGTCCATCACATTATCTGTCTACTGTAGTTCGATTACTGATTTTTGAATGACTACACTCAAAGATCTCTGTCAATTTTCTAAATGGGATGTGGTAAGGTCTTTTCAAAATGATAGAATATGTAGGTATACCAAGATCATTACAAAAATGTTAAGTGCCATCTGCAAAGTTCAATTTAATTTGTAAATACTTATTATGGACATTTGACCACAGGACAATAATTTAATTATTAAGTCAAGTTGATTCATATACATGTATTTTATTATGCATATAGATAATGTAGCTATATATTATATTTCCTTCCTTAAAATGTTTATATCTAATGAGACTAACATGTAACATAGGATTAAGAATTAACTATGTAGTACTCTGAGGATAAATCAGATTTTTTTTCAAAAAATATGACAGAAATTCAGTTACACTTAAGAATATGTATGTATTTATGTGTATGTGGTGAAGTAGATGCCTAATAACTGAAACAATCAATTTGACTATAAATTACAAACTGCTTAAGACCTCCTTAACATAAACTAGACTTAGCAGATTCCATCAAGCCAATACTAACAATCATAGTTTTTAGGTCATATTCATTTAATATTAAGTCACTAACTTCAGCAAAACAGTCTATGATCATGTTATTTAAAAAATATATAAGAATTAAATTATAAAAAGCATAATAATTAATGTAAGCAAAGGGTCACTTTGGCGCATCTTTATATAATTAATTACTTAACACAGTAACGGAATTTAATTCTAGCTTACAATTATTGTAACATGTCAAGCAAGAGGATAAATATATGTCTTTTTTATTCTTTTAAAAACTTTTTATATACATTTGACTTATTATATTTATAATAAGTTTAATTCAACAAATTTTCTTTATTGAAATTACCTGCTTACCATGGACATTACGTGCCATGGACACGCAAAGATGAATAC